>MU683623.1:5172-56154 GCA_026770625.1 Nicotiana glauca
TGCAAAATCGGGTTTCGAAACGTGAATACTTTTAAGGAAGGGTTTTAAGAGAGAGAGTCGCCACCTTATGGATTAAGATGTGTTAGGGAACCTATTTGCAAATAACTCTGTTTGACCAGTTTACATCACCAAAGATCGGGTAAGGACTCAAAATTACCTCGAAGAGAAGATGTTAGGCACTCTTCAAGGTCCACAACTATGGCTCCCGGTCGAACTCAATTATATGAATTAGTCTATGTGATCAAGGCTAAGAAAAAGGAATTACTAAACGTGAATGAATAATTGAAATACAAAGGGGAAGGGGGTCTTAAGTTTTTTAGCCTAAAGGATCACCTCGTGCAACATAAATAATACTTTGTAACTCCCTCAAGATGGGGTGTTACTTATATTATTCAGCAGCCATAGGCTATCATCTCCTGCTATTCGATTACTATCTTTAAATTCTTACCTAAAGCGCACCAGTTGATTCTAAGTCATGCCTTATGCGTGCACTACCCATCCCATGCCTATGGTACAGGAGGCATTTGGACGTCTATTTCCAGGTGATTCTAGACCTTAACTTAGGTTGCTCAAAAGGGGAAAATACTAAGTGACAGACAAAACAGTTAGGACTTTCAAATACCAACAAGTATAGGCTCAAGTTAGCCTCCGCATTTAGACATCAAATGCACAACAAATTGGTTATTATTGATAGATTTTATTAATTTCAAAATCCTATAGGCAGGATATCTATGTAATATTAAATAAGCAAACAAACAGTCATGTACAAAATCAGTTTCTTAATGCGGTAAGAAGAACCTACATAGGTTTTGCCTACTGATTTTAGCATAATACAATTAAGCATATTGGCATGGTATCTAGGTGTTTTATGCGATAGTAGACAGTGGCATGTCACCGAAACAAATCCAGAATTATTTGTTTGAATCATATAGGCATATTTTCCAGTGAGAGTAACTCGTGAACAAATGTGCAGAAATGATAATTAAACTAATTCAAACCTATAGGCATGCTTTCTATAATTTGATCCAATTTTAGATCCTATGGGCATGGTTTCTATAATTTGTGAATAAGGTAGCATGTAAACAGAATACTGCACGCACATTGAATATACAATTCCTTATAGGCATGGTTTTTAAAAAGCAGAACACAATTAAACCAAGTATTGCACCTATAGGTAGGATTGCTAATACACGATAACTGAGCATGCAATAGCACATTATTATACCTATAGGCCGGATTTCTACCCAATTTGTTGCAAGTATACAAAAATCCCTTTCCCAATTTCACTAACACCCCAAAATGTTATTACAATAATTATTACAGAACTAGAATTGAATGTAGTAAATTTTAGAATGCGTATAACTATATGGAGCCTACAACAGGCCCAAATATACGTGGACAGGTCAGGCCTTCAAACCACAACATCTCCAAATTTTGTTCTCATAGATACAAAATAACCAGTCGTTGAGTGATTCACCCATATATCAAGGTAGAGCCCAAATCCCTAGTGTGTCAGAGTTCCCAAGGGCTTTAAGAACTTAGGGCAGTGCTCGCACTAGAGAAATTGATCAAAAACAGTGTGAGGGAGGACTAGGGACCAATTCGTAGTGTGTCAGAGTTCACGTGAGACCCTGAGCAATGCTCACACTAGAGAGGTCAAGCACATAACCTAAATAACCTTGGCTTTCAGTCGGCTAAGAAGAGAACTTAAGCAAGATGTGAAAGAAAAATGACTAAAGTTGAGGGACGAGAATTGAGGGGTTTAAACAAACACGACCAAGTTGAATATATTTGGAAAACAGTTGACCAAATCACAGAATTTAAAAGCCAGCTTAATGTAAACTTAGGGATACAGATTCAATACTTAGCACAGCAACAGTCACATGCTGATATGAACATGTTTGCAGGATTTGTTGGGGTTATTATCACTAGACAAGTTGAAACATGATTTGGAGTTATGCTAAGTATGGAAGCAACATTGTGCTAAACCACATAATCACAAAAAAGGGAGGGAACCATGTTAGCAATGGGGCAAGATCACAAATACATATGCCAAAACATGTTACAAAGATTCTGGATAGCATGAAAGGCATTCAGGCATTGTTATAGAGGTCTAATTAACAGAATATGATTCAGCTTGTGCCAAAAGTTTAACCTAACACCTTAAAGTAACAATTCAAAGCATGCTAATATCACAAATAGATACTAAAGGGATATAGGATCAAATAAGCATGCTGAGATCCATGATGACCAACACTGAAAGTCTCAACACAGAGTTAGCAAAGTGATGCTTAAAAGTAAACCAGGAACATGTTAAGCCAAAGATTCAGAGATGAGAACACATAAGGATGAAACTGCGAGAGTTAGGTAACTCACCAGTTAAACGAGAAATGCAAGAAAAGAACAAAAAACCACAGTGTTCTAAATCGACAATGAGAAGCAAAACCCAGAAACTTGGCTTTTAGTCGGCCAAGACCACAATATAGAATGAGAAATAATCGAGTAAAGTTTAGATCTAGTGAGGTTACAATGATTTTTAAGTCTATCCTAAAAGGGAAATGGGGAGGGGTTTATATAGTGTAGAAATAGAGCAAGTAAACATGGAAAATAAGCCGTTCAAACACAAATAAGGGAAAAAATTATTCAGGAATCAATTAGGATTGATTTTAGGGCACAAATCAAAGGAGTTCAGTAAATCAACAGAGAAAAAAACCAAATAGTACCAAAATCGTTTTTAAGGCAAAGAATAAAATAGGAAAAAAAAAGGAAAACCTAAAGAAAAGAGTAGTCAAACACAGGAAAGGAAAAGAATCGAAATCAGTAAGGGGGAGAGGAAATTCCAGAACCCTAATTTTAGGCATAGTACACAAATTGACGGAAATAAAAAATGAGATGAACATAGATAGAAATCTATTCAAGATCAAAAGATCGAGTCAGATTTGGTCTGATTTTAAAAGGATCTGAAACCCTAAATTAGGGTAAGTAGAAAATCTCAAAGATACACAGAGATTCATAGCAATTCATACCATAAAAGAACAAGAACGAACACAGATAAAAAGGGTCAAAGAGTTGAACCAGATTTGGTTCGATTTCTAAGAGATTTGCTTTCCATGTTTAGGCAAGCAAACTAGGTAATTCCATAGACAAACCAGTAGTGAGGGGAGGTAAAATAAGGTAAGGAAATCCATAGAGAATTCCAATTTGGGGTTAGATTTGGGAGGTTTTGATAGGAACGGCGGCTAGGGTCCATAGGAGATGAGAGACGAGAGTGTTCTAGGAAGGTGGAGGGTGTAAAATGATTAGGGTTGGGGGTTTGGTTGGGTTTAAAGAAGCAGATGTAACGTGGACCGTTGATCTTAGAGATCAACAGTCTTAATTTAAGGGGTTCTGGGTCGGGTATTAAAATGAATATGGGGACTGGGCTGATAGGTTTTGGGACAAGGGTAATTGGGTTATGTTTGGGTAGCTTAGGTCCGAAATTAATTGTAGAATTAGGGCCACATTTTAAATACCCAATTTTAATAAATAAAAAATTTATTAAAATAATAAAAAAATAAAAAAAATATTATTTGTGCATAAAAATGATTTAAAAATTATGTAACACTATAAAAATATAAAAGGTTATTTTATTGCATAAATAACTTAATCATAAGTACATATAGGCTATTATTATAAAATGTGCAATTTAGCCTTAAACAAATACAAATATAATTATAAAAATGCACTAAAGAATATTTAAACAATATGTTGGTATAAATGATAAATTTAGATGATTAAATAATCATAAAAATAATATAAAGGATAATTATTGGATATTTATATAATAAAATTCAGAAATAAATTGATTTAATTTTTTAAAAAAAATTATGAAAAATAATTGTGCATGTTTGTAAATAAAATGATGATGCATGTGCACTATTTTGTGTATATATATATATATATATATTTATTTAAAATATGAGAGAAAAATCGGGTATCACCACTTACCTCAATTTGGCTAACTCAACACCCAATCTAGCCTTTTTCCTTTAAAAATTTGCCTCCGCCCGGCTCAATCTAGCTAACGACGACTTGAATACATCACACAATGCAAGAGAAAATAATTTCAATTAATAATGTTATGATTTTTATTAGATTTTTAAGAAGTCAACAAAAGTCAAATCCCAGGCCCGCTCGGTCAAAAGGTAGGTATTGACTAACCATAGCCTCACGAGTCCAAATATATATTTTGTTTTCAAATCAAAGTCCTATTCGACTCTCAAATCCCAAATTTTATTTTTTAAAACTTTGACAAAATTCTCAAATTTTTCCATAGACTACTCATGAATTTGATGTTAAATCTTTTATAAAATTATGAAATAAAGTTGAGAAATGATTAAAGATACTTACCCAATCATTTGGTATGAAAATCTCTTCACAAAATCGCCTTTCATCAAAGCTACGGTTCAAAATATAATAAAATGAAGCAAAGTCTCGGAATTCTCATCTATTACAGGTCGTAAATGTCACATTTGCGATAGTGGGTTCACAAATACGAATAATATATCGCATATGCGAACTGGAGAGTCACCTGCTTAGGTCGCAATTGCGACCCTATACTTTGCAATTGCGGAGGTAGAAGTTTTGCAAATGCGAACATTTCCCAGCAGCCCAGCCTTCGTAAATGCGATGGCTGCTTCGCAATTGCGCGGTCGCATTTGTGACCAATACATCGCAAATGCGATGATACCAGTACCAGCAATCAAAAATTATGAAAAATTATTTTGAACCAATCTGAAACTCACCCGAGCCCTCGGGGCTCTAAACCAAATATGCACACAAGTCTAAAAACACAACACGAACTTGCTCACGTGCTCAAATCATCAAAATAACTTTTAAAATCACGAATCAGATGCCAAAACGCATGAAGGTCAAACTAAACTTCAAAAACTTCTAGAATCGCAACCGAGCATCCGAACCATATCAAATTAACTCCGAATGGTGCCAAATTTTGCAGACAAGTCTTATATGACAAAGCTAACCTAATCGAAGTCTCAAATCATGCATAAAAACCTCGAAACGACGAATCACATCTCAAGTCAAAATTAATGAACTCTAAAACTTCAACTTCTACATCCGATGCCAAAACATATCAAATCACCTCCAATTGACCTCAAATTTTTCACAAGTCACATGCCATTACTGACCTATTCCAACTTCTGAAATAGGATTCGACCTCGATATCAAAAAGTCCACTCCCGATCAAACTTCTCAAAAATTCAACTTTCGTCATTTCAAGACTAATTCGACTACGGACCTCCAAATTATAATCCGGACGCACTACTAAGTCCAAAGTCACCCAACAGAGCTAACGGAACTGACGGAACTCCATTTCAAGGTCAAATACTAAAAAGTCAAACTTGATCAATTCTTCCAACTTAGAACTTAAATCTTGAAGTTCATTCTTCCAAATTGATTCGGGGTAACTTGAAAACTAATACCGACGATTTACACAATTCATAATACATTATGTAAAGATATTCGAGCCCTCAAAATATCGAACGAAGTGCAGATACTCAAAACGACATATCAGGTCATTACATCTCAAAAGGGATATAAAAAATAAATAGTTAATAAAGAAAGAAAGTGAATATAATTTGCTAGGTCTCAGGTATAATAAAATTCGTCTGGTGTCTTATAGACTATGAACCAGATAATAGATAAAATAAGATTTAACTTACAAAATAATTGGTGAAGTTGATAACTTCTATGAATCAAACATCCTTGTTGTAAGCTAGGGACCTTATTCATCATATTATACCCCCACAATTTCTGTTGTTATCGTGATTTTGCGCTATTAGTCCATGCGCGCGCCTAGTTTTCATGAGTGCTCTAGAAACTTAGCCACAAGTTTCATAGAAGCGGCCCCACTCCACACTCATATAGGTTCGTCCATCAAGTGTATTCTGCAGCATAATACAACACCTATAATAGGCTCTGGATTATTCGATTAAGAGTTTAGTAACTCAGGCTCACATTCCTTGCAGTCTTGCACTATATACACGCACCATAGGAAGAGACATAATTTAATAGTGCACATTTGATCAACTAATGACTAGTTATTGCCCATATGAACCTACTTCATGGGATCTCCAATCATATAGGTTGGGTTGCTATCATTGTTGATATATCTCAAATTGGCAAAAGTCTTAACCCTTCTATGTTTCACTTATATGTCAAAAGATCGGCCAAATCCTCTTTTGACTACACATTATATGTATGAAAAAGTTCTCATCTCTAAGCAACTATTTTATCACATTATGTCTCAAAAAGATATATATCTACTCTTTCTCATTGAAAGATTTATTTTCTTACAATGGTTATTGCGTCTTGGCAATCAAAATTTATCAACATAATTATTATCGGTTTAACTCACCAAGAGGTTGCTTAATCAACCTCATTGCCAGACAACTCCAATATCATAACACCCAACCAAAAGGTGATCACACAGTTACTAATGAATTTTTCACATCTGAATCAGAAAATTCACTATCATCATTGTATTCTTCTAATATAATGAAAAATCCACATATAAAATACTAACTTATAATATGTCTCGAGTAAGGCATACAATCATCTCAATTGAAATGAAACTTGACTTTTATACAAGTGCCTTTTGAAACATCTTTCAACACATATAAGAATTTATTTTCTTTTCGTATCTTCCATAGTCAAGTACCAAAGAAAATTTTCTAAATATAGAAACAACTTTAATTATAAAAATATCTCAAATCAGTAGGAGACGGGTCATAGTTCAACTTTTTCTTTACCCCAAATGACTAAGAGACCCAAAGCAGCATAACTTTTCAAAGCCTGAAATACAACAAATATTTTATCTTCCAATACAAATTTTTGCCACAAAAAAATCTCATATTTGTATGGCTTTATTATAATTTGGATAAATAATTTTCCTACATTTTTCCTTCTTTTCATCAGGCTATATAACTCTGGACTTATGATCCCTACATTTTAGAAAATTTTAAGTTAAGGAGAAAATTTTTTTACAACTTATAAAGAGTTCCACCAATTTATAATAACAAGCTAATAATATAGCCTCATCCAATAAGTCGTAAGAACACGAAGGTCTTATCTTATCTATTATTTCTATCATACTAATACCAAGGAGATTCATAAAATCAACACATTAATCTTCCCCTCCATCAAAAAGATCTGTCAAATTCTATTTGACATGAATGATTATCATGTATAGTATATTATTCACTCTTTCATAATTCTCATAGAATTAGCAAAGAACTTATACGACTTGGATGAAATCAATCATGCTTTTATTTGTAACACACCAAATTCAAAACTCAAATTTGTTGAAATTGAAGAATAAATTTAAACTCACTATCTTAGAGCTTTCAAGATTTTCAAAAATAGATAACAATAAAAGTCTATATTTTTGTAGGCTTAGGCGCAATTAAATACTATAAAAAGTGTACCTTAATTTTGTGATGCAGTTTATCCTCCATAATGCGATGATGCATAAAATTGAAAAAGTAGCGTGATTAATATTTCGTTGCTTACTAAAATAATTTCAATAAAGAATGGTATTCTTCATAAGACCATTGTGCAAGCATGAAGTGTAGGTTCCATTTTCAAAATTAGAACAATAACCTGGACAGCATCAAATTTGATTCTTCATAATAAAAAATGTGGAAATATCATTAAGATTGTTGGAAAAATATTGGTTATGAAGAATAAGAATTAGCTTGAGGCGTGTCAAGGACACTATCCTTAAGGATATTTCGCACGCACAGTAATAAATAAAATTAGGCATATCCTCCAGGATTCAACAAGCTCTTCCAGTTATTAAACTGGGATCGAAACTAACAGAAAACTCAAGAAAGAAACCCAGCATATGGGAAAAAAAGATGATTCAGAAAGTTATATTAGAAAGTGTATCTTTAGCTCTCCATAGACCGTGTTTATATAGGTGTTTCTCCAACGGCTAGTAACAACTAGTTTGACTCTATTAAATGTAAAATAATTTACTAACTAATAAGTAGATGTAAATAATATTTCAAAAAGAAAAGATTTTCCAAACCAAGATGGACATTACCTTTTGAGATATTACTAATTTTCCAACAAAAAGAACATAAAATATATGGTTCTCCTAGCTGGGTGCAACTTGAAGTCACTACTATATTATTTGTTCTAGCTCATAGAAGTTAAACATACTATATAGTTTGTGCGTTAATTTAAGGCTGGTCATGTCCAATTGCTGCATCACCTCCTTCACTTAGGTCATGACCTGCACCAAGTTCAGCATTAGCATCAGGATTATTGCCACCATTGTCACCAATATTAAAGCCTCCTCCAATGCTAGAACCAAATCCAGTTCCAGCTCCAATAGTACTCGTTCCACCACCTCCAATAAAAGGACTAAAACCACCTCCAAACCCACCAACACCTGCTCCTAAACCAAACGGAGGCCTTATTCCACCTCTAAGTCCACCAAAACCACCAAAAAATGGTGGTAAAGGGTGCCGAAAATATGCCTTCTGCTCATCAGCTGCTGATTTTGCCTCCATTGCTAGGCTCCTCGCGTTTGTAGGGTAAGCAAGAATACTGGTGATCATAAGAACGATAACGAGAATCTTGGTTGCCATTTTCGATCTGTAGTCGTATAAACTAAGAGAGATAAATTATGTTTTGAGTGTGAGAAATTTGGTTTTGTGAGCTGAAGTTATATAGGTGTCCAGAAATTGATACAATAATGAAGAATGTTAAAGGTAGGAACATCAGTAGCTCATGCATAGAGTGCGTGCATTCATGTATTAGAGAAAGGAAAGAGAAGAAGCCAACTACATCGATCCTTTCATTAAGATACCTTAATCAACACCATGTCGACTTCATGATCAACCTAAGTCTAACACACAGCAAACAAATTACGTACAACTTATAACATTCAATTTTTAGGAAGATAGCTAGTCATGAATTCATCATAGGTGAAAATACGAGTACTTGTCACATTCATTGTTACGTAAAGAATATCTTTGCTAGACCAATTATTAATAGAGAAAGACAGAAGAAAGTATCGTAGACCGCGGTCAACTTGTTTTAGTTTACATTTATCAAGACATTTTGCTTGTTAGTTATTAATAAGTCTAGAATTATGCTGAGACATAACCATAAGAATGAAGCTTAAGTGCATAATATGAATTTGAAACAAGTCTCGGGTAGATTAGAAAACTGATTAAAGTACAAATTGAGTTCTAACCCAGCTCGGTACGTAGTTTGATTCCACGAACAAAAAAAAAAAGTTAATTACTTCCTTGGATTAGCCCATAAAAAGAGAAAGAGAGTCAAATAAGGATTAAAAGTTTTTTTTCTCTTCAGGGATTAGAACAGTCAAAAAGATATTAAGCAAGGGTGAGCTCAAGAGAGAGATTATTGACATCAAAACTGGCAGATGGCTCTAAGGACATGGTGCTACTGGAGAAATCTTCCTCTTCTGCAGATGGACTCTTATTTGACAAACTGCTACCATCTCCTACCACTTTATTCCCGTTGTCAATATCCTACAAAAGGCAGAAGAAATCTACTAATTAGTTAAGTAGTCATAGATACCAATTTATTGTATCAAGTTAAAGGATTATAACATATAAAAGCTAAAGATTTCGCTAATTACTTGAACACTGCAGCCATTGAAGAAATCCCTGAACATGGTGCAACGATTAGACTTTCCTTCCAATTCCATGATCTTATTTTCCATGGTCTCTTGCATATGTTTCCTGTTCAATTAAAACAAGGGAAAGGGTGAAGGCTATGCCGTTCTTTTTTAGTGTTTATGCGTAACCAAGAAAAAAAAAAAAAACTGGACTTAATTGAGCAAGAGACAAGGATTCGCGCAATCTGTATACTACCTTCGTTCCAGTTTATGTGAACTTATTTCATTTTTGGTCCGTTCCAAAAAGAATGAACCCTTTCTAATTTGGTAACAATTTAGCTTAAACTTACTACTCTATCCTTAATGAGAAGCTTTTATAACCACACAAATACTCTTGGCCCATTTGGACTTGTTTAGTACTACAAATTCCAAATGTCTTTATTTTTTTTCATAAATTCCGTGTCCAGTCAAATGTTATAATAGATTGTCCGACTTATTTGTTTTTCATATTACTAATTCCACTTATTGAGGACAGCTTGCCAGTTATTACCGGTAATTATTGTGTACATGAAAAACTAAATGAATTCATAGATGAGGAAAGAAAACCACCACAAGATGTGATGGGATGGATGAGATCCCTCTATTCTCGAATTATGAGAACGGATTTCTCATAAAGAGTGTTTTTTCTCGATGGACCTTATTACACGGCACGACTCCGAATTAGCCAGATCAGATCAATGGGTACCGAATGGTTAAAAAAGAGATTAAAAAAGCTTTACGAACCATGAAGGAGCCAAAATAATAGGCGTAGAGGCAAGCTGGTCCGCATAGTTACTGCAGGTTACTGTAGTCGACGAATGGGCTTCAAACAAGGCTTTGCCATAATAGTAGTGATGATAATTCATTTGCTCTGGACCATCCCTTCTATTCCTTTTACTCCCATTTCCAGCTTCTGCTTCAGCTGCAACAAAACAAATTTTCACTCGTTTGGGCTTAACTCGTAAGTCGTACCATATATATGCTTTAAAAAATGTCAAAAAAGTAGAAAGTGTATATGGAATCAGATTCATTCATCCAAACATATTAATTTCAAATTCTGAATCTGCATTGTATTATATGAACACGTTCTCTATGCAATGATATGTCTTGCACATATTTTAACTCATCAAAATAAATTCTACCCAAAGCAAAAAAGATGAAAATGGGAATTAAATTAAAGGGAATTCTCAATTTTGGCCTTGCTAGCCAATAGTCATAGACTACTACGGGTTCTAAGGGCCTTGAGCTTTCAGTAACTACTAAAAAGCGTTATCGTACGGAATATAACTGGAGTGAGCAAAGCACAAAGGTCAAATAAAACATAAAAAGATTCCTGAAATGGAATTCTCTATCTTTTCTTGATTGCATCATTAGTCACTATTTTAATTACTAGTGGTATTATATAATAATGGATAAAACTTATGGTATTCAATTGACTCTGTTTCTTTGGATTATAAAATCAAGCTTCATCAAGGCAGTCAAACCTTTAAATTCTCCCGTTTAAGGACTACAAATTTTATAGAAGCAAGGAAAAAATTGTATAGCTACTCTCAAAATGATAGCCGAAAAAGTATATAATATATATATATATATATATATATATATATGTTATATACAAAAATTATACAAATTTGATATACTTGTTCGGCAGTGAATGTAAATAGTTTCTGATGCGGACTAAAAGTGATAATACCTGTAATGAAAAAAAGAAGTTTAAAGAAGCCCAAATAAGGAAGGTGTTAACTTTTGCCTAACTCCTTCACATATATACTACACAAACACAACATACAAGGAAACTTGAGTTTTGATCCAAAGAAGCAAATACATACCTTGTATCATCTGTTCATGCTTCATGCTTCTGTACATCTGCTCATATCAAAATAAATCTTAAAATTAACTACATATACAAAACAAAATATAGAAAACAAAAAAGGGACGAAACATGCATTTCCACACTCTTTTTTAAGAAAGCTTATCTCTAACCTGAAGGTGACTCTTTACGTGCGATATGGTCAGGCCTTTCACATCCATTAATTGTAGCACCATCTTTGGAGTTGCTCCTAAATTAAATACAACAATCAAAAAATAATAGCCAAGAATATTTAGAAACGTAATTAACTCTTTTCCTAGCTAGCTAATGGATGCTTTTTCTCCTTAATTTATCATTGGTCCACTCCCCTTTTTAATGAATAATGTAAGAATTTACTTAAGAAAGAAAAAATTGACCCCTTTTCATGCACTTCTAGATATAGCTAGCTTCACTCAATTGCATGTAATTTTCATGCAAGAAAATGGAGAAAAGAGAGACAGATAGCATACGATCTTCTCCACCAAGTCTCTCAACAGCATGCACAAAGTTGCGATGAAGATCTTGTGTCCATCGAAGTCTCGGCATTTTGGATCTAACATATGGTCTTACCCCTCCAGATTTATTGCTATGATCTTTTAAGTTATTTTCAATGGATAAAAAAGGAGAACTTTGTGAAGAATTTTCAGATAATTCTAGAGGCTGTTTCATCATGGTAAAAAGGAGGAGTTGGGAAGATGGAAGTAGGCTGGGGAAAGGAGTTATGGTCTATGCTACAACAAAAAGAGAATAAATAGTAGAGTGAAACTGTTGTCATGTTTTGTCTACTTCTACAGGCTTTTAAGAAGATGGAATTTCTTACAAAAATTTGAGTTCTTGGAGAGTTTAATTTAGTCCACTGAATTTTTTATTATGAAGCTGAAAATATTTCACGGAATTTCAGAAACTCTAGTGAGATGTTCAACCTTCGCACTCATTATTGTATGAAAATAGTGAAAGAGTACTAGTAGGTAAAAAGGAAAAGAAAATGACTAAGGAAAGAAATAATTCCGCAGAAAAGATTCTAATTGATGATAGTGTTACTTTTGAGGACATTCTTTGTTTGAATTCAGTATCAAAACATTCTTGTGCCCTCATATGAGATATATCTACCAAGAAATCATAAGGGGTATTAATGACTATTCACTGACTGCTGGTTGTTTAACTTAGTAATGATCGACCTCATAAGATTTGCTAAAAGACAAGTATGAGAAAACCTCTTTTGGCATTTGGTGAGGCCTTCTGAAGTCAGTTACGAAAAATTAAGAGTGCAAGCGTGTACATGAGTTATACAAGTGTTTGTTTCTAAGGTTTTAATATAGCTTTTATTTCTTAGCATGATTTTTTTTATCTCCTCTTTCAGTATAATCTTCTTCTCTTTTCTTCTTACCCTCTTGGTGCGTTCTGAATTCTTACGTGCAAAATTTCATGCTAGCTCTAAAGTTTAAATTACTCAAATATGTGAAAGTAGCGGTGTACGTAGGTCGGGTTGGTTCGGATTTTCTAATTATCAAATTAAACCAATTGTATCGGGTTATTAAATTTAAAAATCAAACCAAACCAATAAAAGTCGGGTTTTTCAATCTCGATTTTTCTCGGATTTTCGGGTTATTTCGGATTTTTTCCATAAAGTCTTTATAGCACAAAATATAGAATTTGTGCTCCAAATATTTCATTAATCCTAATAAGATAGAATTATATAAGGTATTTTTTAATAATATAACATAAATACGAGATGAGTTAGGTATTGTACTAAAATATTCAACAATATAGATTAAAAAAATTTACATAAAATAGGTATTATTAATAAGTCATAATGAAATCAGACATAATTTAAAATTAATAATAAATTGCTAAAATAAGTAATACTCCCTCCGTTCCAGTTTATGTGAACCAATTTTCTTTTTGGTCCATTCCAAAGAGAATGACCTCTTTCTAAATTTGGAAGCAATTTAGCTTAAACTTACAATTTTCCCCTTGATAAGAGACTTTTATAACCACATATATATTCTGGCCCACTTTTTGACTTGTTAAGACCATAAATTCCAAAAGTCGTTCATTTTTTTGTTAAACTCCGTGCCCAGTCAAATAGATTCATATAAAATGGAACAGATGGATTATTATTTATATGACTAAACACTAAAAGAAAAATAAGTTATGCATTTTATCAAAACCACGAAAAAACTAAAAGATAAATATCGAACATTGTTTTCGTATAATTTAATTGAATGTCTTTTATTAGCATTAATATTGATTTGATATTGATTAAGGATTTATTTGAGTTACTAACATTTATGAACTATAAAACTTATTGGAGCATCCAAAAATTATAAGTCCAAACTTGAAATAATACGTGAAAAGATAAAACTATGAAAAAGCTTAAGAAATATTTATAAACTACACTACATTAAATAATTTTATATATTAAATATATTTAAAACTTCTATATAATGTCGGGTTGGTTTGGTTTCGGTTTGACTTTTTTTTTAGTTAAAACCAAACCAAACCTGTCACGACCCGAACTTCCCACCCTCGGGAGTCGTGATGGCGCCTACAAGTGAAAGTTAGGCAAGCCAATTAGTTTATCCTTTTCATTTTTAATCCATTAACAATTATAATTTAATATTTATAAACGGTGAAACTTAATTGAGGGGGAAAATAAAAATTTAACAATTTAGCTAATAACAATACGAATCCATAACATAAACTACCCAGAACTGATGCCACAATCTCACGGACTATCTAAGAAAATGACAAATAAAGTCTGAATAAGAAAGTACATGTCTATCTCTGAAATAGTAAAGAACATATGGAAACTAGATAGGAAGGGGACGCTAAGGCCTACCTCGGGTCTCCTGATGGACTGAAGATAGCAACCCCAAGCTAAGGTCGGTATGCTAGCTCCAGTACCGGGATCTACACAAAAGAGTGCAGCGTGTAGTATCAGCACAACCGACCCCATGTACTGGTAAGTATCGAGCCTAACCTCGTTGAAGTAGTGACGAAGCTAGGACACAACAACCAATAACCTGCAGGTAAACAATATCTAACAGAATAGCAATAATAAAAGTAATTCAAAAGTAATGGGGGAAGGGTAACATGCTACGAGGAAAAATACCAACATAATGAATCACAATAATAGTGGAATTAAGACAATTAAGGTACTCGAATCAAAATAGCAAAAAATCATAATAAACAGGCAATAAGTGCACGACATCACCCTTCGTGCTTTTATTCTCAATCCTCACCAATGCAATCAAATAATGAAAATGTGTACGGCATCACCCGTCGTGCTTTATCTCTCTTCCTCACCATATAATTATGAGAAATGTGCATGAGATCACCGTTCGTGCTTTATCTCTCTTCCTCTCCATATGCATCAATATCAATAAAAATATACACGGCATCACCCTTCGTATTTATCACTCTTTCCTCACTAAATGCATAAACATGAATGTGTGTGTCATCATCCTTCATGCTTTATTACTCTTACCTCATCCAAACAATAGCAAAAATAATATTTGTCGATGCCCCCTTTTTCTCGCGAAATCGGGTTTATGACATTTGGGCGGAAAACTCATTTCCTTTTGGGAATTGGGTTCGCAATTTTGATGAGTCGTCACCTAATGATTAAGTGTATTAGGACACTAAGAAGAAATTTGATTTAGAAAACCAGATATTGGGTAAGGGCTTGAAATTATCTCGAGGATAAGGTGTTAGGCACCCCTCAAGATCCACTAGTGTGATTCCCGGGACTTTAAGTGCAAATGACAAGTGAACAAGCAAGAATTGAAAATACGAGATAGTTTTCACATAACAGTTGCAAGTAAAAGAAGCTAAAGAAGTTGAAGTTTGGGAAGAAAGTAGTTTTTAAAAGTTCTGAAAAGAACCAAGTAAAAGGGAGGGGTTTTCACATAATTGATGCAAGTTGTTAGAGTAAAAGAGGTTAAAGAAGCTGAAAATTGAATAGTTCTTTTTTTTTTTAAATTCTAAAAATAAAAAAGTAAAGGGAAGGGGTCCTAGGCTTATAAATAATATGGACACCACACACAATACCCGGTAACCGTTTATACACGTGGTGTTATCGCGTGGTCATCATATCCATATTTACCCTTTACCACCCGATTAAGGTATTAAATGCAGAATGGTATCGTTTTCCTAATGCATGCTACTACCCGCCCAATCCTATCAGTCCCGGAGGTGTTTGGGACTACTAGTCCTAAAGGAAAGGGAAATTTGGATTTTGTAGTTTAAAAGGATAAAAGTCTAAGGCGACAGTCAAAACACACATGTAACAGATATGGGGAAAAGCACACAACAAATAGAAAGTCTCAAACAGACCTCCTAAAGAAACAAAGAGAAACATATAGTTTAGCATGTCTTGCACGTACTAGTTATGGTCTTAATTAAACTTAAAGGAAGCGGGAGGCAGACTGATTTATTACATGTTTTAGATGAGAAACCTGAATCAGACCTGCCTGCTGGTTGGAATTTAAAAGTATGATTCCTATTAACTAATTTACCTTATGGCTTGCCTAGGTAAAACCTATAGGCATGATATCTAACAATGCGGGAGTATACTAGTTTATTAAAGAAGAAGAATTGTTGATTATACAAAGCATAAGCTCTATAGTTATTAAACCATGCTATCTACTGATTCTTAGACTTAGGCAAAATAGGCGACTCAGATTTTAGTTGATAGCTCCTACAGGCATGCTTTCTAGGTGCTAAATGATTTAAAACATTTATAGTCGAAATAAAAGTATAGAAGTCCTATAGGCATGGTGTCTAGAATGATGTTTGTTATTTAAACCTATAAATACGTTTGCCTAGTGATGGAGGCATATGTAGAATTCAGGAAATCCTATAGCCATGTTATCTATGTGGTATGCAGAAATATGAAAACCTACATACATGGTTTATATATGTAATGTAGGAGCTATAGACATGGTTTCTATATGAGAATGTAGAATCTATGAGCAGGATTTCTATATGAAATGCAGAACTAAAAAATATATTTTCTAGATAATACAAAAGTGCCGAAACTTATAAGCCTGATTTCTATATGAAAATGCAGAACTTATGAGCATGGTTTCTATATGAAATATGTAACCTATAAACATGATTTCTATATGAAACATGCAGAACTAAAAACAGGACATGATTGCTAAAACGTATTAAATTCATTTAAACATGATATCTACCCCTTTTGTGCATGATGTACCCTCCCATTTTCACTAAAAACCCCAATAGTTTTTACAAGATTATTACAACCCAGAATTGAATAAAAGAAACAAGTAAAATTACATCAGAAAAAAAAAAACTAAAAATTTCCAACCAATGAGAGCCTGATTCAGTCTTCTGTCTAAGGTATGAAGTAAACCAACTCCAAGGATCGAATTCTCAAAGCCTTTCCCATTTTTAGGTGTGTCAGAGTTCCCAAGAGCCTCATGAACACCAGGTAGCTTACACCCAAATTCATTACAGAATTGAATTATAGTGTAGTGTAGAAGGGCCAACCCTCAAATGTCCAAGTTCAGAGGGAACTCAAGGTCCCAAAGCAAGGCTCATAGGAGGGGGGGCAGAACTTAGAAACTAGGAGAGAGTGTGAGTGCAATAGAGGGGATTCTAAGGAAAGCCAAGACAGGATGGGGGTCATACCCAGCAATTGGAAGTGTTGGCACACCCCAACTAGTCTATTAGTCACATTGTTTGGGAGTTAGGATCCCTTAAAGGATCAAGTCCAGACATGAGCAACAATTTGGATGTTGCCATGTTCCGAACTTAAACTCAAAACACATAGAGGGAAATAGGGGTATAGGGATTCACAGTAGGAACATGCTTAAAGAAATTGACATTGATTAACATTAAACATAGGTGGTAAAACAGACAGGGGTGTAGAGATTCACAGTATAAACATATGCAAAGGAATTGACTTGCTAATTAATATTAAACATAGGTAGTAAACAGACAGGGATGTAGAAAAAGTAAACACATTGGGATAAGGCTCAAATTCAAACTAGAACATACCAGTTTTAAGGAAGCAAGAAAAAAAAAGCAGTAGTCTTCTAAAGCCAAAGTACAACAAGCAGTCACAACACTATGATTTTAGAAAAGAATTATGAGTAGTGCAAAAGTACTGGATTGAGAATGTGTGACTGAGAGTGGGTCGTATTAACCGTGTCTGATGTGTTAAAGAAGGTCATGTATTTAAAGTATAGAAAGCAAGTAGAAATAGGTAGGAGAATAATTTGAAAAAAATCAATTACAAAAGGTTTCCCTTCGATTAAGGGATTCTGATTTCAAATGGGTAAAAATAATTAAGGCAAGAAGTTGATCCAACACTTTTCCAAAGCGGTACAAGAAGGGTAAATACATATAGATTTATTTAAGGAAAAAGTTTGATAGCACATGGTTTGTGCAAAATAAGGAAAGGCAATCAATCAAAACCCAATAAAATCAGCAATTGAAGATTTCATGTGAATGAACCAAGTCAGGAAGATGGAAAAAATCTTGACTTAAGGAAAATCAGTACTAATTAATCAAGCCTAAAGAAAAGGATTATGAATCAAACATAAGTTTGAAAATCCTTTTGAAAGAAAAATTCCTCATATATAAAGCATACAGACATGTTAAACACGAAGAACTATTGTGCCAATTAGTAGAGAGTCTAGCATAGAAAAGTTCAGATTCATGAACAAAGGATTTCAAGTTCAGTTTATAGACTCAAAATAAGTCTGAGAGTAAAGGAACTCAAGGGTTCCAAAGTAGAACCCTAGTTCAAACACAAAATCAACCTCATCAAAACCCCCAAATTCTAGGGTTTCTAAGTCGAATCAGATACAGAGACGAGGAGCCAAGTAATTGACACAGGCTCGAAAATCTCTTTCAGAGACTCATGAGAAAACAAACAGATACAATAGCACATTCGAAGCAAATAGAGTGAAGAAACTGATTTAAAGCATAGTGAGAGTAGAAGGAACACGTTTTAAGAAAAGTTTGGAACTTAAACAAGTTCAGAAGAGAAAAAGAAGCAGTACAACACTTAGGAAAATAGTAGAGGAAACATGTTTAAAAGAGCTCAAACAAAGTCCAGAAGAAGGCAAATAAAGAACCTAAGAACTCAGTAGGAAACATATACAGTAAAAGGACTCAACATACTAGAAAATTATGTCAACAAGACATATAGAAAAACACAACAGAGTGAACATGTGAGCCCAATGTAGAAGCACAATAGAACACAAAGCACAGACGAATCATGTATAGTAGAAAGAAAGTAGAAGAAAACACATGCGTGGTAGAAAAGAAAATATGAGAACATACTATAGACGAATAAATGCAAAGAAAAGAAAAGGAAGAGTTAGAAAAACATTTTAAGCTTTTTCAAAAACCCTAAATCGAAGAGAAGTAATTTTTGAAAGAAAATAGGGGAAAACGTTTAAGAACTCAAGTGGATCTTAAAAATAATCAGAGAGAACCTCGAGTAGATAGTGTTTCAGAGAAACCCTAGAATGAGAAAGGCTTGGAAAAGTCAGATCCTGAGTCGGATGAGTTAGAACTAGGCTCGAAATGATTTGAATGTGCTGGAGCACAGCCGGAGAGGCCATGGAACCTTGAATCGGCAAAGATCTGAACGGACCTCATCGAGGTTAGACCTCAAAACTTTGAACACCCAATGTATAGGAGCGTAGGAAGGTGAGTATAGGCTATCCATGGCCTGAGAAGCCATGGATTCCGGTGAGATTGTGATCGGAGAGGATGAGAGAGGCTAGGGTTTCGTGGAACCTTCAAGAGAGTTTGAGAGAGGGAGAATATTCAAAGGCAGCTGACCGAATGAAATGGGGGAATTAGGGTAGGGTTAGGTGAATCAAAAAGACAAGGAACGATCGTGGCCGTTGATCAAAATGATCAACAACCTCGATTGAAAGAAGGGTCGGGTAGGTTAATTGGTTGGTTCGGGTTCGGGTTAAATTAGAATTGGGCCGGGCAATTTGGGGTTCAAAATTGGGTCAATTACGAGATCAATTTGGCTATAATTGAAATGCAAATGAGGCTAGTTTTTAAATAGCCAGTTTTTCCCTTTTATTTTATAAAAATAGTAAACATGATTTTGAAAGTAAATTAAATGTACTAGATTAGCTAATAATATATAAATATTAATTTAAAAATATTGGAATTTTATAATTATAAAATATTATTAATTCTCAAAATAGGCTAAAATTACAATTATATGCAATTTGACTTTAAAATACCAAATAAATTGTAAAAAAATGTATAAAAATTACCTTAGCTATATTTTGGCATAAATGTGGGAATAAAATGAATTATTCACCGAAAATACTAATTTTGGGAATAATTGTTGGTTTTTGTACTGCTAAAATGGACGCAAATTGATTTTAAAATATTTAAAATTTGGGAAAAATACTAAAATACTTCGGCATACTTATATATGTATATATATAGTATTTTTCATATATATAAAAAAATATACATGAAAAAATTAGGTATCAACAGCTGCCCCTCTTTACCCGGGAAGGATGGAAGAGTTGTCAGGTAAAGATACGATGGCCAATTTTGACCGAACGAAAGGTTCGAAGAAATTGACTGTGCTCTGGTTCCTGAGCTGCCTACATATCCCTGGTCTTACAAGAATCAGGCCATATGTAGTTCAGGATCCGTCGGCGGAGTATGCCGACAGAGATCTTTCAAGAACGGACGCGATATTTAGGTTGGGATGGACGGTTAAGAGTCTAGTAGGGCTGCGGGAACCGAAGCGGGATTGCTTCTGCTGAGATGGTCGTTGCTTGCTGGTTTACCTTCAAATAAACAATGCAAGCATATATTGTGCATAAATTTAAACATGATGATATTTCTCGTCGGACCATGAATGTTGTCCTCGGACGGCTAGGATGACGTCCTCAGACCATGATGTCCTGGGCCATGAAGCATATAATAAAGGATTCACCGCCTATGAAATAATGCTCTCGGGCTATGAGAATGATGCCTCCGAGCGATGATACCTTTGAATAATGATATGCAAGAGATAAAAGGAGTCCCCAGACCATGGCATGGCGTTCTCGGGCTATGCGAATGGTGCCTCCAAACAATGATGCCCTTGGATAATTTGGCAATCTTTCAGCCCATGAAATGCAATAAGTGGCGATCTTTCAGCCGATTCAAGAATATAAATAAAATGGTGATCTTTCAGCCGGTGCAGGATTTAAATGAAGTGGCGATATTTCAGCCATGCAAAAATGTAAGTAATATGGTGATCTTTCAACCCATGAGAGCGTAAATAAGGTGGCGATATTTCAGCCGATACAAGATATAAACAAAGGTTGCGATGTTTCAGCCGACGCAAGACATAAGAGTGGTAATATTTCAGCCGATGCAAGACATAAATAAAGTGGCGGTATTTCAGCCGATGCAAGATATAGATGAAGGTTGCGATCTTTCAGCCGATGCAAGTCATAAATAAAAGTGGTGATATTTCAGCAGATGTAAGACATAAATAAAGGTAGCCATGCAAGATGTAGATAAAGGTGGCGATCTTTCAGCCGATGTAAATGGAGACAGAGCTTAGTCTCAGAAGGCAGAATGATAGCCTTATGCAATGCAAGAATGCAGATGGAGATAGTGCTAAGTCTCGGAAGGCATAATGGTAGCCTTATGCAATGCAAGAAATGCAGATGGAGGTAGAGCCTAACCTCGGAAGGCAGAATGGTAGCCTTATGCAATGCAAGAAATGTAGGTGGAGATAGAGCTTAACCTCGGAAGGCAGAATGGTAGCCTTATGCAATGCAAGAAATACAGATAGAGGTAGAGCTTAATCTCGGAAGGCAGAATGGTAGCCTTATGCAATGCAAGAACTGTATAAGGCAAGAAATGCATATAGAGGTAGAGTTTAACCTTGGAAGGCGGAATGCATAAGACAAGAAATGCATATAGAGGTAGAGCTTAACCTTGGAAGGCAGAATAGTAGCTCTATGCAAGAGATAAAGATGAATAGTAATAACAATTCTTAGCTGATAGCTGATAGCTGGTAGCTGATTGTGATATTGTGGCTACTGGAGATATTGTGTGCGGATAGCAAATGCGAATAGGTGTGACGGTTCAATATGATTGCATAATATGCTCGGTGATTTTCTAACTTGGGTGCCTGCATCCAAAGAAAAATTGTGAGTTTTGTAAAAGGGAAAGGTTAGTTCGTGTCCTCGCTGACTTTTCTTGACCTGCTCGACTTTGATCTGATGACACGGTATGTGTCATAGGGGTAGCGTTGCTGAAAAAAGCAATTTTGATAGTAAATATGCATCAATAAGTATATAAGAAATAGTTTTTTAGATAAATCGACCACTGTGACGTGGTTCAGGATATTTCAACCTCTCTCGCTTCGGAATTTTGAGGGTCCTCCTCAAAATTCTGTCCCAATTTAATGGGTTGATACTTCTAATGGCTGCTTGCGACGATCGGCTGAAGCTACTTCAGAATTTTGAGGGTCCTCCTCAAAATTCTGCCCTAGTTTCTAACTGCGGGGGAAATTAAAATTTTATTGAATTGTGAACGAACCCATTGGCTGCCTACGTATCCCCTCTTAAACGGGAATCAGGTCAGACGTAGTACAAATTGCATAAGGAAATCATAAATGGTTACCCATAGTATCGTTTGACTGCATCTGTATTGATTGGTTTTGGCTAAACTTTCCCATCCATTTCTGCAAGTATGAGGGCTCGTCGTGTCAGAAGCCGATAAACCATGTATGGACCCTGCCAATTGGGAGAGAATTTCCCTTTGCCTTCATCTTGATGCGGGAAAATTTTCTTTAACACCAGCTGCCCCGGTGTGAACCGTCTTGGTTTGACTCTCTTGTTGAAGGCTCGGGACATTCTGTTCTGATAAAGCTGACCATGGCAAAATGCATTCATTCTTTTCCCATCTATAAGAGCCAACTGCCCGTAATGACTCTTCACCCATTCTGCATCGTCGAGTTCTGCTTCCTGTAAGATCCTTAGGGAGGGAATATCTACCTCGTCGGGAATGACCGTTTATGTACCATAAACTAGCATGCACGGAGTTGCCCCGGTTGATGTATGGACTGTGGTGCGGTACCCCAATAAAGCAAATGATAACTTCTCGTGCCATTGTTTATGCTTTTCTACCATCTTCCTCAGTATCTTCTTGATGTTCTTGTTAGCGGCTTCTACAGCTCCATTCATCTGAGGCATGTAAGCTGTGTAATTCTTGTGTTTGATCTTGAAGTTTTTACACATAGTTTTCATCAAATCACTATTGAGGTTGGAGCCATTGTCATTAATGATTAATTCTAGAATCCCAAATCGACAAAAGATACAGTCACGAACGAAATCTGCTACGACTGTCTTAGTCACTGCTCTGTAAGATGTTGCTTCAACCCATTTGGTGAAATAATCAATTGCTACTAGGATAAACCTGTGCCCGTTTGATGTAGCAGGTTCGATTGGTCCGATAACATCCATTCCTCATGCGGCAAACGGCCATGGCGAGCTTGTTGCGTTAAGCTCATTTGGAGGCACCTTTATCATGTCGGCATTTATTTGACAGTGGTGGAATTTGCGTACAAACTGGATATAGTCCGTATCCATATTCATCCAATAATAACCTACTCGGAGTATCTTCTTGGCAAGACAAAACCGTTCATATGTGGTCCACAGGTCCCGGCATGAATTTCCTCTAGTAGTTTAGATATTTCCTTTGCGTCGACACACCTTAGTAATCCCAAATCTAGAGTCCTCCTATACAGGATTCCTCCGCTGTGAAAGAAATTATTGGACAATCTTCAAAGCGTGCGCTTCTGAGTAGTATTTGCAAGCTCTGGGTATTCTCCTTTTGCCAAATATTCCTTGATGTCATGAAACCAAGGCTTTTCGTCTGCTTCTTCTTCGACGTGAGCACAGTAAGCTGGCTGATTGTAGATCTTCACGGGAATAGGATCAATGAAATTCTTATCTGAATGTTGTATCATAGAGTCCAGGGTAGCCAATGCATTGGCGAACTCATTCTGGACCCTGGGGACATGTTGGAATTCCGTCTTTGTGAATCTCTTTCTCAACTCCTGTACGTGATGCAGGTATGTGAGTATCTTGGAGTTCTTGGCTGCCCATTCTTCTTGGACATGATGTATAAGCAAGTCTAAATCTCCAATCACTAGCAACTCTTGGATGTTCATGTCAATGGCCATATTGAGCCCTAAGATGCAGGCTTCGTACTCGGCCATATTTTTAGTGCAGGGGAACCTGAGCTTAGCGGATACCGGATAATGCTGGCTGGTTTCTAACACTAGGACTGCTCATATGCCAACTCCTTTGAAATTAGCTGCACCATCAAAAAACATCCTCCAACCATCATAGGATTCTGCAATGTCTTCTCCTACAAATAATACCTCCTCATCAGGAAAATACGTCTTCAGGGGTTCGTATTTTTCGTCCACAGGATTTTTTGCAAGGTGATCCGCTAGTGCTTGTCCCTTGATTGCCTTCTGAGTCACGTAGACAATGTCAAATTCACTCAACAAGATTTGCCACTTGGCTAGCTTGCCAGTAGGCATGGGCTTCTGGAAGATGTACTTAAAAGGATCAATTCTGGATATGAGATACGTAGTATAAGCATAGAAATAGTGCCTTAACTTCTGAGCTACCCAAGTCAGAGCACAATAGGTGCATTCCAACAGAGAATACCGAGCCTCGTATGGGGTGAACTTCTTACTGAGATAATAGATGGCCTGCTCCTTCCTCCCTATTTTATCATGTTGCCCCAAAATATATCTGAATGCTCCATCCAATACCGCAAGGTAGAGTATTATGGGTCTACCTAGCTCGGGCGGGACCAAAACTGGCAGGGTTGACAAGTAATCCTTGATTTTGTCGAAGGCTTTTTGTAGTCATTGGTCCATTTGGTAGCGGCGTCCTTCTTCAGCATCTTAAAGATTGGCTCACAGATGATAGTAGATTGTGATATGAACCGGCTGATATAGTTAAGCCTCCCCAAGAAATTCATTACTTCTTTATTGTTCTTTGGCGGTGGCAATTCTTGAATAGCTTTGACCTTTGATGGATCCAATTTTATTCCTCTCCGGCTGGAACCCCGAACGCACATTTTGCGGGGTTCAATTTTAGGTTGTACCTTCCCAGTCTATTGAATAATTAACTCAAATCTTCCATGCGATAAGCGGCTTTCTTGGACTTAATGATGACGTCGTCTACATACACTTCGATCTCCTTGTGTATCATGTTATGAAAAATGGTGGTCATGGCCCCTGCATTATTTAACCCAAATGGCATCATCTTATAGCAACACATCCCCCACGGCGTAATGAAAGTTGTTTTCTCAGCATCCTCTTCATCCATCCATATCTGATGGTACCCCGAAAAACAATCAATAAATGACAGCAGCTCATGCTTGGTGTAGTTTTCAATCAAGATATGTATATTCGACAAGGGGAAGTCATCTTTTGGACTGGCCCGATTGACATCCCGGTAGTCGACACAGACTCTGACCTTCCCATACTTCTTCGGTACTGGCACAATGTTGGCTAACCATGTCAGATACTCCACTACCCTGAGAACCTTAGCCTTGACATGCTTAGTGACCTCTTCCTTGATTTTCAAACTCATATCGGGCTTGAATTTTCTGAGCTTCTACTTTACTGGCGGACAGGTCGGATTAGTCAGCAATTTGTGAGCCATAATAGATGTACTCAGACCAGTCATGTTATCGTATCACTAGGCAAATATGTCCTCATACTCTCTTATAAACTCTATATATTATTCCTTCTCTGATGGTGACAAATGAACGCTGATTCGTGTTTCTTTGATGTTTTTTGCATCTCCCAGATTGATGATTTCAGTCTCGTCTAGGTTGGTCTTAGGTCTATTCTAAAAATTCTCAACTTCTTTAACAATTTCTTCTGGTATATCATCTTCCTCTGAATCTATGTTCGTTTGTTATTGATCACACCCAACTGTAGTCCTAAAAGGATAAGCGGTCACTGCAAATATAATCCGGTCTAAAAGTCCGGAGTCGAATCCCACAGAGAACTAAGGCTTAGTTGTATTTGTTTAATATCACCACGAAGACAAGATTGAAAATAAATAACCAGCTGAAAACTAACTATGCTTGAATTGTAAACTATTGAAATAAAGGTCTAAGGTAATGGTTTTCCCCGTTGTTGATTTCCTTAGTTGTATATTTCTTATAGCTTTGACTTAGTTGCCTCTATCAATCATGAACTATCCAGCTATCATAAATCTCTCTCAAGCAATTATGATAATTTACTAGACGCACTCTCTCAAGCTACACTAGCTAGATTCACATTACAGTTCACTTAGATCACATCCAAGGTATCGTTATCTCTAATCCAACCTCTAAACCCTCGGTTATGACTCTCATCTATATTCCGAGAGTGATATTGTTCAAACAACTACCTAAATATGCACTCTCTCTCAAGCAGATACGTAATAAATAGGAACGACTAATTGAGTATCCTTTCAATTAACCAAAATCAAAATGTAGTTGAACAAATAGAGATTAACAACCAACTCAAAACTATATTAATATAACAACCAATTCATCCCCAACGGGTTTCACCAAAACCTTAGATAACAAAATTAGCTATTCATAATAGTATGTAAAACTACAATATCAAAAGTCATAACCAACAACGAAAAATAAGAAAAGGAATGAAAAACTTGTTGAAGAATTCCCCGCCTTGCTCTCAATGTGTTCTTGCCTCCTTAAGTCTAATTCGTGTCCAAAATATGTCCCCTCTTGTTCTTGGATGGCCTCCTACGTTTAATATAGGGTTTAGGGCTTAAAATCCCATATTTTTCACTTTGGTCCCTGAAATTTACGTGTCCTGCCGCGGTCCCACCGCGGTTACGCCAGGACCGCGGCCGGAATGGTCCTTTGAATCTTTGGTAATGTTCTGCCCTGGTCCTACCGTAACTGCTATTTTTCACCCTGTTTCGTTTGGAATTTGGAAAAATATAAAACATGAAAGTTGTAGACCGTTGAGTTATCTTTCCAACCATATATTGTAGGGCCCAAATGAACTTTTGAGGAAAACGTTATGTCTATTTTACTAGATAGTACGCAATATGCCTCCTCGAGTCTTCGTTCATATTTAATTATCAAATTTTACCCCCGAATACAATCCCGGCTTAATTCCTTGGGATTTTATTTAGACTTCAAAGCTTCAAATCACTTGAATTCATTCCATAACATCTATATAGCTCGAAATCACCCCTACAAGGCATAAAACACACCGTTAGTGCAAAACACTAGCGATTAAAGCGCAAACTCAACTAAAGTGTAGTAAATTAGAGTGTAATAAGTGACTAAAATATGCATCAATACCCCACACTTAAACCATTGCTCATCCTCGAGCAATCAAACTACACTTTTTTTTTTATAGACACGACTTTTTTTAAACAATTCTCCTAACTCATCACACCTAGAGTATTTAAAATAGACGAAGCACAAAAGTGTAACATCTTTACCTCAAGATTCGACTCACAAGTACCACATATTATTCACAACTTACCAACTTACTCTAACATAGAGGTCACTGACATTACCTTTCCTTCATGAATCAAGTGCCCTCACACAACAAAAGAGAGTAGTTCTACACAACAAAATTTAAGAACACTTAGGAACTCAAGATAGAAAGAATTCACTCACTCTCAGAAATAATATTCATATGCCACAAAAGATTCACCATAAGCTTGCCCGTAGTGTACTACTCCACTAATCGAGCTTATTCAATCTTGGATCAATTAGGACTTTATTTGGTTGTAATGTAGGCTACGGGACAGGTAGGATACATTTAGATATAAGAGTGACTACACATCCCTAAGAACTTTAATACATACATTTTAACATTTACCATATACTTATGTCAAACCAAAATTTCACCTTCACATCAATGTAAATCACCCCATTCTTCTTTAATCACACTTACGTCAAGAGCCACCACTTATCAAGGAATTTTTTTTTCACAACAATCTAACTATATATTTTTTTTTTCAATTCAAGTGGCTCTTCCTTTTTTTAAAAATAGTGCACCTTTCTCCTTATTCAATTAGTTCCACTCAAAAGCCAAACCAACCACCCCACATTTTAACTTTTACAAAGTTCATAACAATTCAAGTGCCCATGAGAGGTGAAAAGGTTCAAATACATGATTAATTCAAACAAATGGGTAAGGCTTGTAATTTGGTTGCCAAAGAAAAAGGATTATAGGCTCAAAGAGGTTAACTACGATACATAAAAATTAGGTGGGTAAAATATACATATCTGGCTTAACAAGAAAACGCCTATATCACTTCCAAGACTGAATAACACTACTATTTCGCTTTGCAAACACACAGGGCAAGTTCTAAGCATCAAATGCAATGCACTGAATAACGCAAAACCTTACACACACATGGCACATAACTCACTCGAGATTGGATTCATAAACACTCTAGTCAAAGCAGTTAAGCAAAGTTAAGAACACACAATTTAAGGTACTTATACAAGAGTCAAAAACTGAGCTTAAGCGTCACAACCAAAGTACTCACTATTCTCAAGGCATAACAAAGTCAAGAGATATTGGTTCACTTCAAAACATAACACAATGGCTCCTATTCCAGAAAAAAACTAACTACACCCCGTTCAAATAAAACCCTTGGAAAAGAACCGTGATTTAAAGAAAAACCAAGGGGAAATTGCTACACTACCTAACAATAGAAAATCTTTTTATTTTTTTTCTTTAGACTTAAATCCCTCAATTAAAATTGTCTAATAGATCCATCGTCGGGAAAAGTCCAATCTTTTCTATTTTAAAAAAAATTATTCAATTAAAATAACACAACTAAAATAGCATAGACAGTCATCCAGACAATCTCCTCACCCCACACTTAAAATTATGCATTGTCCCCAATTCACACCATAACTAATAAAAGGGTAAAAGAGACTCCCTGATAGGCCAAAGGCCGAAGCACTAATAGCTCATGGGGTACTTAGACTTCTCCCAAGCTTGGTCCTTCCAATACCTTTGCTTTCCATGCTCCTAGAAAATGAAAAATTGACACTACAAAAATAATACAATTAAATATATATATATATATAAATAAATAAAATAAAGCAATAAAGTTGGGTTGCCTCCCAACAAGCGTTTGATTTAACGTCGCAGCACGATGTGAATCATTTTTTGCCTCCACCTCGAGCTTATGAATTGAACCCCAAGTTTTGATTCAAGCCTATGATTATGGTCATGGGGCGGTGGAATGAATCTAGCTGGACCAAGCAACCATTGCACTATTATATACTTCTTGGCTTTTAGATAAGGTATGTAGTCCTGTCTTTCTGGCAAGAAAAATTCCAGAATATAGGCACCTTGTTCCTCATTTTTTGACTTCTCAATCGGCTCGGATGACTCTATTTTCATATTGTCATCCAAGCACAATGTAGAAAAATGTTTGGAGTGAGGACCACTGCGCTCACACACATGAACTTCAGGACTTTCAGAATCCTCAACATCAATGATACTAGAGACAACAAAATTTGTATCCTCAATGTCCTTGGCTGACTCTAGACTCACTTCTTCAACATAGACATCTTCAAATTCTAGTTGGCTAGGTTGTTGATGTTCTACTCTGACCTCCCCAATTAAAACCTCCAATTCATGCTCTTTTTGGCTACTATCCTCAATATTGGCTTGTTGGGCATTAAAAGCTCCAACCACTTGACTCAATTGAGCCTTCAACTTGCGAATAGTTGCCTCTTGGCTTTCTATCTGTAATTTGTTTTCATTGTTTTTTTCTATAAGGCACTTTAGCATATCCTTGATATCCTTCAGGTCCGTATTCCTAGGTTCTTTATTCCTATTAACTTCACAAGAAAAGGTAGAACCATCATAGTAAGGGGCTGGGGGGAAATAAGAAATATAAGCACAACCATGAAAGTTACCATTTTGACAACCACACACATTCCACAAATAAGATTAAGTTGGTTCACATAACTCGCTCTTAGGAATGTTTTGAAAATTTTGCCACGTGTGGTTTCCTTCACAATATGTATTGACAACAATAGTAGAATTATCTATACCTAAATTCCCATAATTCCAAGATGTCATGTTACTCAAATCAATAGTTATAATAAAATAAAAAATAAAAATACCAAAAAAAACAAAATTAAAAATCCAAACTTGAACCCTAGCAATATATACAGCTACAACTTCACTGTTAAGTCCCCGGCAACGGCGCCAAAATTTGATCACGCCCAACTCTAGTCCTAAAGAGGATAAGCGGTCATTGCAAATATAATCTAGTCTAAAAGTCCGGAGTCAAATCCCACAGAGAACTAAGGCTTAGTTTTATTTGTTTAATATCACCACGAAGACAAGAATGAAAATAAATAAACAGCTGAAAACTAACTATGCTTGAATTGTAAACTATTGAAATAAAGGTCTAAGGTAATGGTTTCCCCCGTTGTTGATTTTCTTAGTTGTATGTTTCTTATAGCTTTGACTTAGTTGCCTCTATCAATCATGAACTCTCCAGCTATCATAAATCTCTCTCAAGCAATTATGATAATTTACTAGACGCACTCTCTCAAGCTACGCTAGCTAGATTCACATTAGAGTTTACTTAGATCATACTCGAGGCATCGTTATCTCTAATCCAACCTCTAAATCCCTCGGTTATGACTCTCGTCTATACTCTGGGAGTGATGTTGTTCAAACAACTACCTAAATATGCACTCTCTCTCAAGCAGATTCATAATAAATAGAAACGGCTAATTGAGGATCCTTTCAATTAACCAAAATCAAAACGTAGTTGAACAAATAGAGATTAACAACCAACTCAAAACTATATTAATATAACAACCAATTCATCCCCAACGGGTTTCACCAAAACCTTAGATAACAAATTAGCTATTCATAATAGTATGTAAAACTACAATATAAAAACTCATAACCAACAATGAAAAATAAGAAGAGGAAGGAAAAACTTGTTGAAGAATTCCCCGCCTTGCTCTCAATGTGTTCTTGCCTCCTTAAGTCTAATTTGTGTCCAAAATATGTCCCCTCTTGTTCTTGGTCGGCCTCCTACGTTTAATATAGGGTTTATAGCTTAAATTCCCGTGTTTTGCACTTTGGTCCCTGAAATTTACGGTCCCACCGCGGTTATGCCAGGACCGCGGCCAGAATGGTCCTCTGAATCTTTGGTAATGTTATGCCACGGTGTTCTGCCATGGTCCTATCGTAATCTTGGTTTTTCTCTATGTTCTATTTGGAATTTGGAAAAACGTAATACATGAAAGTTGTATCCCTTTATGTTAGATTTACAACCATATATTGTGGAGACCAAATGGACTTTTGAGAAAAAAGTTATATCTATTTTACTAGACAGTGCGCAATATGCCTCCTCGAGTCTTCGTTCGTACTTAATTATCAAATTTGACCCCCGAATACGATCCCGGCTTAATTCCTTGGGCTTTTACTCAGAAGTCAAAGCTCCAAATCACTTGAATTCATTCCATAACATTTATATAGCTCGAAATCACTCCTACAAGGCATAAAACACAATGTTAGTGCAAAACACTAGCGATTAAAGCACAAACTCAACTAAAGTGCAGTAAATTAGAGTGTAATAAGTGACTAAAATATGCAATTATAGCCTATCATCAGTTGTATTGTCTCGTTGCATGTCACAGTCATCAGTTCATCAAGATAAGTAATAGTAATGCTGTATAAGTAAAGTAATGAGAGAAAATAATAAGAGTGGGATTTATAAGAAAAACTGAATTGCTTTAGATAAATTCCATAAATGTTTTGAACATCGGAGCTCTTGCTTGCAAAAACAAAAATGAGAAAGGAAAGTAAACTAGTAAAAGTAATAGTGCATGGTGCTTGTTCAGCCTTGCTACGTCGGGCTCTGGTGGTTCTGTCGGTCCAATTATTGAGGCATGCTTCTCCTCTTACGGCCTGTATGGAAGGGCCTTCCTCCCCCGCCTCCTCAAAAATAACACAGCAATCCATGTCATCATCTTCTAGGAACAAATTCCTCATTGCTGCTAGTGCTTCCTCTTCTGCTGACCCGTAGATAACCTCGGTCGGCTGGAAAGTCTGTTCCAAATGTGATATTGGTTGCTCCAACGGATAGTAAGGACCATGCCAGGGAGGCGACCATTCATTGAATTCTTTCCAGGTATACTCATATCCCAATCTGAAGGTGGTGCCATGTTTCTTGAGCTTGATGGGCTTAGCAATTCCGTGGTGATTCTTGCCAAGTCCCTTGCCAGGTTCATACCCACTCCAGTTTAATATGCTTTCAATTTTGTTGTCCCGCCATTTACCCTTATCGACGGCGTTGAATCGTTCGATTTGGTGATAAGTTTCCCCGCCTATCCTTCTTCTTCCTCCAATTGTTGGGATGGTCTGGCGACTATATATGGGATTGCTACCGTCGCATGAATGATCACCTCCTGGTGATTCCACTCAAACTTCACTGCCTGATATATTGTTGATGCCACGGCCCCGGCGGCATGAATCCATGGTCGTCCCAATAATAGATTGTAGGACGCTAGTACGTCTATCACTTGAAAATTAACATCAAACCAAGTAGGCCCCATTTGCAAACACAAGCTAATTTCCCCAATAGTAGACCTTTGAGACCCGTCAAAAGCCTTAACGTTGATGGCCCCGTCCTTGATTTCATGCAGCCCTTTTCCTAATGTGTTGAGTGTCACCAACAGACAGATGTTAAGACTGGACCCCCCATCGACCAGAATCCTGGTGATAAAATAATCTTTGCACTGCACAGTGATATGCAATGCCTTGTTCTGACTCAATCATTCCGATGGTAGCTCATCTGCGCGAAAAGTGATCTTGTGACTTTCCAGTACCTGACCTACCATGTTAGCCATCTCTCCACTGGTGATGTTTCTTGGTACATATGCCTCACTTAGTACTCTTAACAAGCATTCTTGTGTGCATCGGAACTCTGTAGCAAAGCAAGGATAGAAATCTGCGCTGGTGTCTTGTTCAGTTGATCAATGACTGAGTATTCCTTCACTTTTATCTTTCTCCAGAGATCATCGGTCCCAATTTCAGTGATGGCTTGTTGACCAGAGGTCTGCTTACTTTACTCAGCCAAGTGTTCCAGAGTATAAACCCTGCCAGTTCTTGTCATACCCTATGCCGCAACTGTTTCCCCGAACTTGGCTTTCCCCTTCCTTCTTGCCTCGGCTGAGTAGTCCCATGGTATGGATTTTGTGTGGAATGGTGTTACGGCTGTCATTGCTACTGGAATGGGCACCCTTGCTTTGGAAGGTAATACAACAACTTCAAATGGCTCAGGCGCCTTTGGGGACCCAAACTCGACCTCAATTGGTGTTGGCAGCTTTGCAGAGGCTGATGTTTCAAACTCAAGTGGTGTGGACATGTTCCCCTTGGCATCTTCAGAAGGCTGAATCTGGACTGCAATCGGATTAAGGGTGACTGTTGGTTTCTTTGGATCGTCGCCTTTTGTGATCAAACCGATTGATCCTTTGGGATCCCAATCATCCTCTATTTCAATCATATGAACACCTCCACCCTTGTGGTCCGATAGAGGGTTATTGCAGACATTCGGGGATTGCTCCTTTGCCACAATGATCTTGTTGTCAATCAGAGCCTGGATCTTATCTTTCAGGGAGCGGCATTCCTCAATGATGTGCCCTTTCATGCCAGAATAGTATGCACAGATTTTATTTGGGTTGACCCATTGGGAAGGGTTTTTAGGGGTTATAGCAGGGATAAGGGTGACATAACCAGCAGATTTGAGTCTTTCATACAGCTGGTCGATTAGTTCAGAAATGGCGTTATACTGTTTGGGAGGTCTGCGGTCGAAATTTGGTCAGGGTCTAGGAAATTTTTTGGCGAGGGGAAGGTGATTGATAGTGGGATTTTTGAGTGTTTCAGGCTTGGTAGACGTGTGCAGGCTGGGAATATCTGGGTGAAGCATGTTGGTATGTAGCAGGTGGAGGCGATTGATAGGTAGGCGGTGGGGTTTGGTAGGAGGGTGCGGGTGTTAGGAAATTTGGAGTGGGATGATATGTAAGTGGAGGTATTGGGTAAGTTTGGTATTTAACAGGTGATTTGGTTCTCTGTGCAACCATTACGGCACCTACGTCCCTTTTCTTGGATGTACCACTAGACTGTAGAGCCTTGTTGGTGGCTTGCAAAGATTCTAAGTTTGTAACCATACCACTCTTGATACCTTCCTCGATCCTTTCTCCTAGCTTGATGATGTCAGAAAATTTATGGTTTTAGATCAACATCAGTCTTTCATAGTATTGTGGATCCTGAGCCCAGACAAAAAACTTGTTCATTTGTTCTTCCCCTAAAGTAGGTCGAACCTTAGCAACCTCTGATCTCCAACTAGTGGCATACTCGTGGAATTTGTGCGTTTCTTCTTTAGATTCTGAATGTAAAATATATCTGGTGCATTTTCCATATTGAACCTGAATTTGTCCATGAAGTCGGATGCCATACTTGCCCAGTTTGACCACTTCTTTGGGTCTTGGCTAATGTACCAGAATAAAGCATCTTCTTTCAGGCTCCTCATGAAAAGCTTCATGCGGATCTTCTCATCTTTTCCTACTCCGACCAGCTTGTCGTAGTATGTTCTCAAGTGAACCCTGGGATCCCCTGTACCATCAAACATTTCAAACTTAGGAGGCTTGTACCCCTCGGGCAGTTCGACATTGGGCTGCATGCATAAGTCTTCATAGTTTAGCCCCTCAATTCCCTTACTACCTTCAACGCCTTGAATTCTGGTGGTCAACTTCTTAAGCTCTTCGGCCAGATTTCTGATGAGCAAATCTTATCATCGGACTCGGGTGTGCTCGAGATTGGCTGGGTGGAGTGTGGCACGGCCTTCACATAGATGGGGGTGTTATGTTATGCGTGGCAGTGGTCATTTATGGAGTTCAACGGTTCCGGGATGAGCAGTGGAGTGTTGTTGGGAGTGTGGCAAGTACTGTAGTGGTGGTGAGGAGCGGGTTGCTTTGGGATGTTTTGTGGAGGTATGGGATTCTGAGTATTTGGGAAGGTAGCTTCTGGAGTGGTGAGGGAAAATGACAGACTTGCCAAATTATGGACTTGATCAAGCTCTTCTTGGAATTTCAGTAGTTTTTGTTCTATCTGAGAGGCATTTTCCTTGGGGACCATAGCACCACGAGTGACCTCTACCCATTCCGCTGAGTTGTTTGAATCTTCCATTTTTCTTTTTATTTTGTGCCTGACAGGACTGGGAGGAGGAGTAAGTGGACGGCCCCTGGATCTGGTAAAGTATGCTGATGTTGCCAGCATTCACGAACTAACCTTTGGGGAGGGGAATAAACAAAAAGTAAAACAAAAGGTGACAAGTTAGTAAGGATCATAAGGAAAAATGTTACGATATTTAAACACGTAGTGCAAGAAATATAAAGCATGTCCTAATTTTAAGGACCTCGTTGTGCCCGAGGTAGGCCTAGCGACAAGTAAATTTGGAGAACTTGGAATGCTAAATGCCTCATTTTATTGATAAAAAGGTAGATGAATCACAAAATGACACTAAATAAAAGGAAATAAAAATATCACTAGTGGTCATAAGCCTTATTACATTTCTCAAAGCAAAAAGGAAAATCTCCTATCTATTTGGTCCCAAAAAGACCTTCCCCAGACTCGGCAGTGTTAGCTCCCTCGAACAGCTCTCCCAGCTCGCGCAATCCTAGCACCAGGTAAGCTCTGGCCAGATATCCTCCTTCATTCCCTTTAGCAACTCGACAGTCTTCGACCCTCTTTAGAAACTTCTTTTCCAGTTCCACTACACCCCACTCCAAGCAGATCAGTCATTTGTTGGTGCTGACAGCCATATCCTTCCATTCTTTTATTAGTTTTTTATTGGCTTATTATATTTCATGGTGCTCATTTTCACATTCCCGCATCCTCTTGCGCAGTTGGTTGTACTTTACTTGTGCTTCAGCCTTTTCATCGATGATTCTGTGACCTCGAACAAACTTAGGTTGACCCAAACCGTTGTGATTGTCCTCCAGCCAGCCTGAATAATGCAGGGTACAACTAGCATGGTAGCGATCCAATTCGATGGTGTCTTTTCCCAAGATAATTTTGCAGTGCCACATATGCTGAGCCTTGCACCTGTACGAACTATTGTCATTCTGGAAGTCAGCCCGAAAGTGACTCATCTTATCGACCCTTGGTATAACCTGCTTCCTACCAGCCATCTTATATCTCGAAGAAGGACATAAGGGTAGGTCCCCCTCAAATAGATCAATATCAAAAATGGCACATCCGTAGATCGAATAATGAATTCTTCAGTAGGGAACCAATCGAACATCCATTGCACTCGGTCCTCAGTCAGATTATCAAAGAGTTCGACCAATTCTCTAGCATTCTCCGGTTGGGCGAACATGTTGGGCATGTAATTCATCGCTTTGGGTGATGAAATGCGATATGATCGTCCCAGTCTCTACAATGGATTTCTTGTCGGTATTCACCCTATTGGAGATGTTCCATGAGCCAAAGTTGAAGTAGCAGATTATAACCCTTAAAATATTTGGCTCCCTGTTGACACCTAAATAGGGCTCGGTATATTTCTGCAATGATCATTGGTACGAGACTGAATAATTGTCCGATAATTCCTTCCATTAGAGCTTTGGTGACCATAGCTAGTCTGGTATGGATTCTTGCTTTCTTCATTGGAAACACTATCATCCCCAAGAAATAGAACATGAAGACAAAGACCCTTCGATGGATATGCCCCAATGATGTAAGGGCAAACTCGTCAGGATAAGTACTGTAAGATTTGCTGTGACCGTAACTTTCGTACAAATAGTCAAAGGGAATGTATGAATCTTTCAAACATATCAAGTCAGGATTCTTATTTAGACCCATCATTTTGAGAAAACCTCTACCTTTGCGGTTTTCCGACATCAACAATCCCGGAGTTTCTTACAGTATTCCAGCCAGTCCTCCTATCTCCTCAAGCAAAGGTGTCATCTCAATGTCTCCAAAGCGGAATACCGACCATTCATAATCCCAGAATATAGTGGCAGCTTCTATGATTTTGTTGTCGGGTTGAATTTCTAGGAGAGAAGGTAGGTTTCCTAGATATTTTCGGACAAGAGCTTGATCACTGGAATGAAGATCTTCCCACCAGCTTAACAATTTGGGGTGGATGTTGGTGACCATATTGAATCTGGGGACTTCGTGCCTCATTTCTGCAAGACAAAAAGTGTTAGACCCTTACCCCCATCAGACTCGACTATTAAATATCAATAATCGGCATAAGAAGCATTTAGTTCTCCAAATGAATGCACAGAACGTGGTAGTGTCCATTTGGGTTTCAAGGAAACCCAGTGGACTTTGGACAAGGCTATCTTAAAGAGTCATTATGTGGACAACATAACTGACTCGACTAGGTTTGACCATGATGCATGCACAATTAAACATAGTAGTATTTCTATGGGGTATTAGATTGGTACCCTTGAGCGGACAACTCAGGAGGGAAAGGCACGGAACCGTCGACTACACCGTTGATCGACTGATTTTACCGCAAATATGCCTTTGCCAGATTTAGGGGGTGATAATATCAGAAGAAGGCACAACCACTCATTATAAGAGTTGCTATGGTATTTTGTTTGGCACGAGTGGAATATGATGTTGAAAATATAGTTACAATAATTAACAAGTTGTCACGTATTTGCACATTCATAAAGTAATAATTACAACAGTTTCTCATAATTTACAACACAATTAAAGGAAAGCGGTAAAGGAAAAAATTAAAAGAAAAGAAACGAAGAGCCAAGTTAGTTTCGTAGTAGAAGAATGAATAAATACTTAAAGGCACTTTAAACAAGTAAAGACATGTAAAGACGCATAAAGTTACAAATAGCATGAAGTGGTAAAATCCTTAAAGAAATCTCCAGCAGAGTCGACATGTTGTCGACGCCCCCTTTTTCTCGCGAAATTGGGTTTATGACATTTGGCGGACAACTCATTTCCTTTTGGGAATTGGGTTCACAATTTTGAAGAGTCACCACCTAATAATTAAGTGCATTAGGACACTAAGAAGAAATTTGATTTAGAAAATCATAGATTGGGTAAGGGCTTGAAATTATCTTGAGTGGAAGGTATTAGGCACCCCTCAAGATCCACTAGTGTGGTTCCGGCCATGCTATAATTGTGACTTTAAGTGAAAATGACAAGTGAACAAGCAAGAATTGCAAATACGAGATAGTTTTCACATAACGGTTGCAAGTAAAAGAAGTTAAAGAAGCTGAAGTTTGGGAAGAAAGCAGTTTTTAAAAGTTCTGAAAATAACCAAGTAAAAGGAAGGGGTTTTCACATAATTGATGCAAGTAGTTGGAGTAAAAGAGGTTAAAGAAGCTGAAAATTGAACAATTTTTATTATTTAAATTTTGAAAAATAAACAAGTAAAGGGAAGGGGTCCTAAGCTTATAAATAATATGGATCACCCCACACAACACCCGATAACCGTTTATACACGTGGTGTTATCGCGTGGTCATCATATCCATATCTACCCTTTTCTACACCGTTAAGGTATTAAATGCGGAATGGTCTCGTTTTCCTATTGCATGCTACTACCCGCCCCAATCCTATCAATCCCGAAGGTGTTTGGGACGACTAGTCCTAAAGGGAAGGAAAATTTGGCTTTTGTGGTTTAAAAGGATAAAAGTCTAAGGCGACAGTCAAAACACATATGTAACAGATATGGGGGAAAAACACACAACAAATAGAAAGTCTCAAACAGACCTCCTAAAGAAACAAAGAGAAACATATAGTTTAGCATGTCTTGCACATACTAGTTATGGTCTTAATTAAACTTAAAGGAAGCGGGAGGCAGACTGATTTATTACATGTTTTAGATGAGAAACCTGAATCAGACCTGCCTGCTGGTTGGAATTTAAAAGTCTGATTCCTATTAACAAATTTACCTTATGGCTTGCCTAGGTGAAAATTATAGGCATGATATCTAACAATGAGGGAGCGTACTAGTCTTTAAAAGAAGAAGACTTGTTTATTATACAAAGCATAAGCTCTGTAGATATTAAGCCATGTTATCTACTAATTCTTAGACTTAGGAAAAATAGGCGACTCAGATTTTAATTGATAGCTCCTACAGGCATGCTTTCTAGGTGCTAAATGATTTAAAATGTTTATAGTGGAAATAAAAGTACAGAAGTCCTATAGGCATAGTGTCTAGAATGTTGTTTGTTATTTACCCCTATAAATACATTTGCCTAGTAATCGAGGCGTATGCAAAATTCAGGAAATCCTATAGCCATGTTATCTATGTGGTATGCAGAAATATGAAAACCTACAGACATGGTTTCTATATGTAATGAAGGAGCTATATACATGGTTTCTTTATGAGAATGTAGAATCTATGAGCATGATTTCTATATGAAATGCATAACTAAAAATCATGTTTTCTAGATAATACAAAAGTGCAGAAACTTATAAGCCTGGTTTCTATATGAAAATGCATAACTTATGAGCATGGTTTTTATATGAAATATGTAACCTATAAACATGATTTCTATATGAAACATGCAGAATTGAAAACATGACATGATTGCTAAAACGTATTAAATTCCTATGAACATGATATCTACCCATTTCATGCATGATGTACCATCCCCTTTACACTAAAAAAACCAATATTTATTACAAGATTATTACAACCCAGAATTGAATAAGAGAAAGAAGTAAAATTACATCAGAAAAAAAAACTAAAAATTTTCAACCAAGGAGAGCCTGATTCAGTCTTCTGTCTAAGGCATGAAGTAAACCAACTCACAGGATCGAATTCCCAAAGCCTTTCTCATTTTTGGGTATGTCAGAGTTCCCAAGAGCCTCATGAACTCCCGACAGCTTACACCCAAATTCATTACAGAATTGAATTATAGTTCAGTGTGAAAGGGTCAGCCCTCAAATATCCAAGTTCAGAGGGAACTCAAGGTCCCAAAGCAAGGCTCATGGGAGGGAGGCAGAACTTAGAAACGAGGAGAGAGAGTGTGAGTACAATAGATGGGATTCTGGGGAAAGCCAAGACAAGCTGGGGGTCATACCCAGCAATTGGAAGTGCTGGCACACCCCAACCAGCCTATTAGCCACATTGTTTAGGAGTTAGGATCCCTTAAAGGATCAAGTCCAGACATGAGCAACAATTTAGATGTTACCATATTCCAAACTTAAACTCAAAACACATAGAGGGTAATAGGGGTATAAGGATTCGCAGTAGGAACATGTTCAAAGAAATTGACATTGATTAACACTAAACATAGGTGGTAAAATAGACAGGGGTGTAGGGATTCACAGTATAAACATATGCAAAGGAATTGACTTGCTAACTAACATTAAACATAGGTAGCAAACAGACAGGGATGTAGAAAAAGTAAACACATTGGGATGAGGCTAAAAATCAAACTAGAACATACCAGTTTCAGGGAAGCAAGAAAAAGAAAGCAGTAGTCTTGTAAAGCCAAAGTGCAAGCAAGCAGTCAGAACACTATGATTTTAGAAGAGAACTATTAGTAGTGCAAAAGTATTGGATTGAGAATGTGTGATTGAGAGTGGGTCGTATTAACTGTGTTTGATGTGTGAAGAAGGTCATGTATTTATAGTATAGAAATCAAGCGGAAATAGGTAGGATAATAATTTGAAAAAAATCATTACAAAAGGTTTCCCTTCGATTAAGGGATTCTAATTTCAAACAGATAAAAATAATTAAGGCAAGAAGTTGATCCAACACTTTTTCTAAGCAGTACAAGAAGGGTAAATATATATATAGATTTTTTTAAGGAAAAGATTTGATAGCACACGGTTTGTGCAAAATAAGGAAAAGCAATCAATCAACACCCAATAAAATCAGCAATTGAAGATTTCAAGCGAATGAACTAAGTGAGGAAGATGGAAAAAATCTTGACTTAAGGAAAATCAGTACTAATTAATCAAGCCTAAAGAAAAGGATTATGAATCAAACATAATTTGGAAAACCCATTTGAAAGAAAAATTCCTCACATATAAAGCATACAAACATGTATGTTAAACACGAAGAACTATTATGCTAATTATTAGAGAGTCTAGCATAGAAAAGTTTATATTCATGAACAAAAGAGTTCTAGTTCAGTTTATAGACTCAAAATAATCCTGAGAGTCAAGGGTTCCAAAGTAGAACCCTAGTTCAAACACAAAATCAACCTCATCAAAACCCCCAAATTCTAGGGTTTCTAAGTCGAATCAGATATAAAGACGAGGAGCCAAGTAATAGAAATAGGCTCAGAGATCTCTTTCAGAGAATGAGAAAACAAACAGATACAATAGCACATTTGAAGTAAATAGAGTGAAGAAACTGATTTAAAGCATAGTGAAAGTAGAAGGAATATGTTTTAAGAAAATTTTGGAACTTAAACAAGTTCAGAAGAGAAAAAGAAGCAGTATAACACTCAGGAAAACAGTAGAGGAAACATGTTTAAAAGAGCTCAAACAACCAGAATAAGGCAAATAAAAAACTTAAGAACTCAGTAGGAAACACATATAGTAAAAGGGCTCAATATACTAGAAAAGTATGTCAGCAAGACATATAGAAAAACACAACAGTATGAACATGTGAGCCCGGTGTAGAAGCACAGTAGAACACTAAGCACAAAAAAATCATGTATAGTAGAAAGAAAGAAGAAGAAAACACATGCATGGTAGAAAAGAAAATATTCAAACATAGAATAGACGAATACATACAAAGAAAAGAAAAGGAAGAGTTAGAAAAACATTTTAAGCTTTTTCAGAAACCCTAAATCGAAGAGAAGTAATTTTTGAAAGAAAATTGGGGAAAACGTTTAAGAACTCAAGTAGATTTTAAAAATAATCAGAGAGAACCTCGAGTAGCTGGGGTTTCAGAGAAACCCTAGAATGAGAAAGACTTGGAAAAGTCAGATCCTGAGTCGGATGAGTTAGAACCATGTTCGAAATGCTTTGAATGTGCCGGAGCACAGAAGGAGAGGCCATGGAACCTTGAATCGGCGAAGATTTGAACGGACCTCATCAAGGTTAGACCTCAAAACCTCAAACACCCAGCATTTAGGAGCGTAGGGAGGTAAGTATAGGATATCCATGGCTTGAGAAGCCATAGATTCCGGTGAGATTGTGGTCGGAGAGAATGAGAAGGCTAGGGTTTCGTGGAACCTTCGAGAGAGTCTGAGAGAGGGAGAGTATTCAAGGGCGGCTGACCGAATGAAATGGGAGAATTAGGGTAGGGTTAGGTGAATTAAAAAGGCAAGGAACGATCATGGTCGTTGATCAAAATGATCAACGGCCTGGATTGAAAGAAGGGTCAGGCGGGTTAATTGGTTGGGTCGAGGGTCGGGTTAAATTAGAATTGGGCCGGGAAATTTGGGGTTCAAAATTGGGTCAATTAGGATATCAAATTGGCTATAATTGAAATGCAAATGAGGCTAGTTTTTAAATAGCCAATTTTTCCCTTTTATTTTATAAAAATAGTAAACATGGTTTTGAAAGCAAATTAAATGTACTAGATCAGCTAATAATATAAAAATATTAATTTAAAAATATTGGAACCAATTTTATAATTATAAAATATTATTAATTCTCAAAATAGGCTAAATTTGCAATTATCTGCAATTTGACTTTTAAAATACTAAATAAATTGTAAAAAATGTATAAAAATTAACTTAGCTATATTTTGGCATAAATGTGGGAATAAAATAAATTAATCAGCAAAAATACTAATTTTGGGAATAATTATTGATTTTTGTACTGCTAAAATGGACAATAAATTGATTTAAAAATCTTTAAAAATTAGAAAAAATACTAAAATACTTGGTCATACTTATATATGCATATATTTTAAAAATAATATACAGGAAAAAATTGAATATCAATAATATTTCGGAAAGGGAATCAACAATAAGTATAAATACATCCCAGCAAGTGAATCAACAATAAGAATTAAATACATCCCAGCAAGGGAATCAGCTATAACAAAACTTGTACCAATTGAACCTCAACTAGAGTCAATGTTCAACTATAGCCAAATACCAAGAAAATAGTCCTAAATCTTGCTCAACATGGATAATCAACAATTTAGGCATTGTGATGACCCGAAAGGTCATCACTTGTTTTACAAATAAATTTAGTATTCCGAGACCTTAAACCTTCCTTTTTACCTCACCTTGATTTACGTAAATGGTCCAGACGTATATCCGGAATGATTTTATGTGAAAGTATGAGAAATAGAAATTTCTAGAGTTAAAATTTGATTGTCGTTGACTTTGGTCAATATTTTAAGCAAACGGACCCGGATCCATGTTCCGACAATCATGTGAGGTCCGCAGTAAAAAATGGGACTTGGGTATATACTCGAAAATAAATTTCGAGGTCCCAACCCTTAGAAATCAATTTTAAAAGAAATTATTTTGTTGAACTATCTATGAAATAAAGAAAAGAATTAATGTTTGAAACCATTGGTATCGGGCCCATATTTTAGTTTCGGATTCCGGTATAAATTATTATAGTATTTAAATGATAACAGTGAAATTTGGTAAAAATGGAGTTTATTTGACGTAATTTGGACCTTCGGTCGAAGAGTTATGAACTTTGAAGTGTTCTTGATGAAAATGATGAGTTTTGACGTTTAATTCATAGTTTTACATGTTATTTTCATGATTTGATTACATGAGCAAGTCTGAATGATATTTCTAGATTTGTGTGAATGTTTGGTTTGGATCCCCGAGGGCTCGGGTGAATTTTGGATAGGCCACAGAGAGGAATTTTAACTTAGGATGTTGAAGGTTTTTTTAGCTGATATGTTGCAGGTCTGCAGACTTCGCATTTGTGAAGCCTAACTCACAAATGCAAGAAAATTGCTGCAAATGAGAAAAGACCTGGTCTGCCTTGGGTCGCAAATACGACGCAGTCATCGTAAAAGCGATGTCGCAAAGGCGAAAGTCCTATCGCATCTGCGAAGTGGCCTGGATTCCTTCAGTGTCGCAAATGCGACAATTTCATCGCAAAAGCGAGTTCGCAAATGCAAACATCAGTCGCAAATGCGAGAGTAGCAGTCTGATGGGGTTCGCAATTGCGAACCTTGATCGCAATTGCGACACCTGCAAAATCATGACTTAGATGCATTTCAACTATTTTTCAAACCCTTTCAAAACCAAAACACTCTTGGGCGATTTTTTAAAGACGAGTACTCTTCCAAATCGATTGTAAGTCTTTTCTAACTTGTATTCATCACTTTAACATCTTTTCTCATGATTTTAACTCAAAATCAAAGGTTTCCATGGGAAAAATTGGTTGTTTTGGGTAGAACCTAGATTTTTTCAAATTTTGGGGATTCGGACCTCGATTTGAGGTCCGATTTCAAAATAAATTATATATTTGGGTTCATGGGGGAATGGGTAATCGGGTTTTGGTTCGAACCCCGAGTTTTTACCATGTGGGCTCGGGGGCGATTTTTGACTTTTTGGGAAAATCTTTAGAAAACCTATTTTCATGCATTGGAATTGATTCATTTAGCATTTATTGATATAACTAAGTATTTGTGGCTATATACGAGAGAATTGGTGGTGGAATCAAGAGGTGAAGCGATAGTTGAGACTTGAATTATGTTCATGGCATCGAGGCAAGTGTTTGGTCTAACCTTAGCTTGAGGTATTAGGAATTGTGTCCTATTTGCTCTGTGTTATTTGTTGAGTACGGTGTATAGGCATGGTGATGAGTATCTATAAGTTGGTGTCAAGCATGCATGTGAGTCTTATATTATGATTATTATAAATTTGTATGTATTGTTCATACCTTTTGTGATGATTTCTATTGTCGAGTAATGTTTGTGGAAGTAACAGTGGTATTTGAGCATTGAAGAGCGTTGGCTCAAATTGTATGAATTGTGGAAGTATAATTAGAAATTGAACCTTATAGAGCATTGGCTCAAGTTCTGAAGTAAGTTGTGAAGAAAAAGTGAAAAAGAGAAGAGAATTATTATATTGTCTTCCATGTCGGGATGTTATTGCTTTTAATGTTATCTCCCTTGCCGGGATGTTGATGCTTTTGATATTGATCCCTTGCCGGGATTTTATTGTGCTTTTATTTATTTTCTCGCCCTTATTGCTTGTGATTGTTGTTTGGGTAAGGAAGAGTGTTAAAGCACAAAGGGTGATGCCATGTATTATTTTGATGAGAGAGTGTTAAAGCAAGAAGGGTGATACCGTGTATGATTTTGTGAAGAAAAGTATAAAGCACGAAGGGTAATGTCGTGCCGCACAATGTACAATTCCGTGCCGATTATATTGAGTTTATGGTGAGGACGAGCGTAAAAGCACGAAGGGTGATGCCTTGCAGTTTATATTGATTCTTATGGTAAGGATGAGAGTAAAAGCACGAAGGGTGATGTCGTGTACTTGTTTGATTTCTGATTCTTATTGATAATTGAGATATGGTGTTCCTCGTATTTACTTGCTGTCTTTCTATTTCTAATTGATGTTTCCGCGCAGCATATTTTCCCCTCCCATCATTCACTGTACATTACTGCTTCTAGTTTTCGTTGTATATAATTTAACTGCACAAGTTTATTTGGTAGTCTGGTGCTAGCCTCGTCACTACTTTGTCGAGGTTAGGCTAGGTACTTACCAGCACATGGGGTCGGATGTGCTGATACTACACTCTGCACTGTGTGCAGATCCCGGCGCAGCAACTTTTGGACCTTAGCTTTGAGTGGTTGCCTTCAGTCCATACGGAGATCCAAGGTGGTCCTGCAGACGTCCGCAGACCCTGGCGTCTTCCTCTATCCTTTCATCCTATTTCATTTACGTATTTTAGAAACAATGTAGTATTTATTTTTCAAACCTTGTTTGTAGTATTCTTAGACAGTCTGTGAAGTTGTGACACCAGTTCTAGGTAGCCTTTGTTTAAGAAATTGTATTGGAAATATTTAAACGGTTTTATTTATTTTTTCAGCCCATTTTAAATTTTGTTATTTATAAATTGTTGGTTAAATATTGTTAAAGAATTAAAAATGAAAAGAAGGTAATTTTTTCAAATAATTGGCTTGCCTAGCTTTCACTAGTAGGCGCCATCACGACTCCCGATGGCAGAAAATCCGGGTTGTGACAGGCATTCGTAGTACTTATTAAGAATTACAACAATAATAACTTAAGACTCACGAGCATGCTTAACACCAACGTATAGGTACTCGTCGCCACACTATACGTCATAGACTACACTAACACATGGCAAATAAAGCACAATACATATTCCATCAAGTTAAGGTTAGATCAAACACTTCCCTTGAACTTTTATGGCCAACTCAAGCCTCAAACACTGCTTTTCCTCTAGAATTCTCCTCCAATTCAATTGTATCTAGCCCAACTTAATTTAGCAATATCAATAAATGCTAAAGAATTCATAGCCAATGCTTAATTGTAGGTTTTCTGTCATTTTTTTCAAAAAGTCAAAAATCGACCCCGGACCTGCTTGGTCAAAACTCGAGGTTCGGACCAAAACCCGATCACACATTCACCCACGAGCCCGAATATGCAATTAGTTTCAAAATCTGACCCCAAAACGAATCTAAATTCCAATTTTTTAAAAAGCCCTAACTCTACCCAAAATCTTAAATTCTACCATGGAAGAACAATATTTACGCTTAGAAATCTAATGGGTGTTGATGAAAATGAAGGATATGGGTTTAGGAACACATACCTATGATTTGGTGTTGATATTGCTCTTCAAAAATCGCCTAGGTTTTGATTTTGGGGAAGGAGATGTGAGAAAATGGTATATTCCCGTTTCTGTTACTGTTTAAAAGAGTTGGGCGACAGTGTTCAACGCGTTCGCGAGAAGACTGTCGCGATCGCGAAGAGCTGCCAGAAGTGGACTTACGCGATCGCGAGTCCTTTTACGCGTTCGCGAAGGGTTGTCCCCCCTGACCTTTGTGTTCGCGTAGAAGAACAACAACATCCCAGACCAGCCTCCATCTTACATTACGCGTTCGCGGGACAAGGGTCGCGTTCGCGTAGAGCAGCCCCCCAGTGCTCTGCGTTCGCGTTCGCGTTCGCATAGAACAAGTTCACCTAAGCCCCAATTTCTCTTTCGCGATCGTGAAGCACAGAATGTCTGTGCATCAGAAGCAGCATTTCTGCAACTTTTCCTAAGTATAAAAACCTTCCGAAACCTATCTGAAACTCACCCGAGCCTTCAGGGCTCTAAACCAAACATCCATACTAACTCAAAAATATCATATGGATTTACTCGTGTGATCAAATCACCATTAACACCTTTAACGACGAATTTAGCATTAAAATCAAAGAAGAATCTCAAGAACTCTTAAGTCCAAATTTTAACAACCGAGGGTCCGATTCACGTCATATTAAACAACCAAATTTTACAAGCTCAACCTAAATGCCATATAAGACCTATACCAGGCTCCCGAATCATAATACGAGCTTGATGCCATCCATTTCAAATACATTTAAATTTCCAAAAACTCTTAAAATTTAAGTCAAACAATTTTTTTTTAAATTAATTTCTCGGGCTTAGGTCCTCGGAATTAAATTTCGGGCATACGCCCAACTCCTATATTTTTCTACGGACTGTCCAGGACCGTCAAATCACAGATCCGGGTTCGTTTACCTAAAATTTTGACCGGATTCAACTTACATTCAATTTTAAAGGCCAATTTAGCATTTTCATCAACTTTTCACATAAAAGCATTCTGGATATACGCCCGGACCACACACACAAATCAAGGTAAGATAATAGGAGATTTTTAAGGCCTCGGAACACAGAATTGACTATAAATCAAGTGATGACCTTTTGGGTCATCACAAAACCAAATATGGTCGGATTTTTTTTTTCCAACACCAAATCATAATCAAATTTTTTTTTCGGTTTGACTCGAATTATCGAACTGGTGCGATTTGTCGATTTCATTTGTATACCCCCTATGTGAAAGTATGTGTTATTCCTAGCTGAATACTGTGAATCATATTATCTCGAAAAAGTATTTCTAATTAAACTAGATCTGGAAAACAAATTGTATGAAGAACGTTGGGGATTTTTTTCAAGTTATAATTCCAATGTTAAGACATAGAAGTTAAGTGTTGCTACTAAACTTCCTAAATGGTACTAGTAATATACTTCCTCCATTCACTTTTTACTTTTACTCGAAATTATATACTAAAAATAGATTTTAGTTTTATTTGTCATTTTACTCATATCAAGAGAAGACAAAAAAAAATTCGGTTATATTCACAATATTTATTACTCATTTCAAATCATTTTGTCAAATCCAATAAAATATGCATCAATGAATATGGGTATCATGATAAATTATGTACTTCATTTATTATTTCTTAAGGGCGTGTAAAGTAAAAACGTGTCAAATAAAAGTGAATGGATGGTATAGTAGCTAATTAATTACTTCATCCATTTTTAATTTAGATGAGGTAGTTTGACTCGGCATGGAGTTTTAAAAAGAAAAAAAAATTTTAAAACTTGTAATCTTAGAAGCTTAAGGGTAAAAGTTTTGTGGTCCATGACATTGTGTGTTTATAAAATCTTCTTATCAATTAGAATCTTTTCTGTGGAAATATTTCTTTCCTTAAAAGCTTTTAAGACTTTTGAGTCTTAAAAGCTTAAGAGTAAAATGAGTAAAATGAAGAGTTTAAAGTTGAATTATTTTTAATTGTAGGAATATATTATGAAACAGATTAATATGAAAAATATGTCATCTAAATTGGAATATAAGGAGTAGCATATTTAACCTTTAATTTCTTGTTTGATTCCCACGGGGACAATCCAATAACCAAAAGACAATAAGTGGAACCACTTGCACGAGTTTAAATTGAGATTTGAACATGTTGTTTAATTAGCACTTCTTCTTTTGTATGCTGTAACATAATCGAGACTGATAAATTAGGAACTACTTTTATTAGAACTGCCTTGGATGTTACTAGCTTCGATACACCTCCTTCATAATGATAAACATTACTTATACACTAATAATTTTAAAATTTAAAAAAAAAAAAAAAATGAAAAAAACGTACAAGAGTAACCTTCCTTGTTGGCCGGGGCAGTTGGCAGAGAAAATTTAATTAGCTTTTAAGAACAAGAATGATGAGTAGTGAAGTGAAGCCAAAGAAGGAAAAGATGAGGCTGACATAGGCAAATGTATGTCCTCAAGGAAACATACCAAATCTCCTACAATTCTCTAATTCCGCTTTCCAGAGACCATGACCCCCTCTCATCTGTGAGGTAGCTTTACTTTTATTTTTGTTTTATTAACACTATTTACGTTACCTTGGCTAGACAGAGCCAATATATATATTGACGTGCAATGACACATCCAAAAGTTTCTTTATATGTGGCTCGTTCGTGATAACTTCTTCAAATGAACCGTTCATTAAAATCTTAACATATCAAAATATATTCGTTGTATTTTTAAACGATGACACGTTAAACTATTCACGTCATTATTGTTCGGACTTCGGCTATACTTGTAATTTGTGGGTGGGTGCAAAAATTCTAAGTGTCTTACGTTGACAGTATGGTGGGATGGATGGAATTTGAGAGAAATACATTCCCAAATTCCATTCACGGCCAAAGATATGGCCGAGTGTAGCCAAAATATGGTACGTATGAAAATGGGAATGGAGTGGTTTTAGAAAATAGGGGGAATATTCTCTACAAGGACTTGGCAGAGACATGGACAAGTTTTTGGAATAATAGACACTAGAGAAATTTGAGAATTTTCGCATAGCTTTTGACTCTTTTTTTTTCTTTTTAATGTTATTATTAGAGTTGTTTGAATTATGGGAAAGAAGCCAAAGGGAGGAGTAGACGTCTAGCTGGGTGGAAAGTGTGAAGACAAAACCAGATTTTGAATGAAAGAACGCAGAGATTGAGAAAAGCCAACTTAGCCATGATTTCAGGCGAGAGAATAATATATGCTAGCTAACGTTAACTTGAAAAATCTTTAAAGACCCTCTGCACGTACTTCTTTCATAAGTTCCAAAGTAATTTTAGATGACCAACTTGCAAAACAATACATCTATTTAGGGGTGTACATGGACCGGATTGGTTCGGTTTTTATCAAAATCGAACCAAACCAACTATATCGGTTTGGATTGGTTCGGTTTTGTCGGGTTTTTCAGATTTTCTGGTTTTTTTGTTACATGAATATTATTTCAGACTTACTTTATTAAAATTATAGATAAGTTTTGATAAGTGAATATATATTAAGTAAATATGGAAAAAATTTGACAAATATATGATCTATTAATATATTCTAATGTGAGAATTTTTTTATTAACACATAATTTTCTTAGTCGTCTAACAATAATTTTTCGTTAATTTACGCTTTCAAGGTTAATACATGAGAGGATCCCAAATATTTGTACATTTTCTAAAGAAAATTCACTATAAAGTCTTAAAAATATAAATAAAATTTATATATTTATATGACGGTTTGGTTCGGATTTTTTTACTCAATACCAAACCAAATTATACCAAATCTAGTCGGGTTTTTTAATCGGTTTGGTTTGATTTTTCGGTTTGGTGCGGTTTTCCGGTTCGGTTTGAACATCCTACGTCTATTTGTAATTTGTTAAATCTCAGTTCGAGCTCCATTCTTGGGTAAATGCGAAATACTTTATATACTAGACTCAGCCTTTTTATTTTCCCTCGAGCCTCTCTTTAATTCTTTTACACATTTGCGATTATGATTCCTTTGCATGTTACCTCAATAATAAAGGAGTTGAACTTTTATGTACCGCTAGTGAAAGAAAAAAGGTTTCTCATCGTGAATCCATACAAAAGCAAATTACAGTTCATTCTTTTTCTAGCAATTATAAATTGAAAACCTGCAAAAGATAGTTTTATTATGAGTGTTAATTAGTATATTTGGTTTTATTAAAATGCTTTTAAACTTGTTTGCAAAAAGAAAACATCTAAATTTGTTATAAAATAATAAAAGAAGAAGAACAATATTGGAGAGAAAGAGAAAGAATTCTTATTGAATTTTGGGATGATTTACAATGGGGTAAGACCCCTCTATTTATAGGGGAAAAATGACTTAGTCACAAAGTAAAACTCTCTACAAGATAGACATTCACTCTAAGTAGAATTCTATCCATAACACTCCCCCTTGAATGTCTACTCAATAAGTAATGTGCCTCATTAAAACCTTTACTAAAATAAAACCCAATGGGAAAAAAAATTCTAGAAAGGAAAAAGAGTACACATGTTTAGAAATGCGTCTATTGGTTGCCTCATTAAAAACCTTGCAAGGAAAACCCAGTGGGACAAAACCTTGTAAGGGAAAAAGAGTGCAACGC
>MU683630.1:5433-29555 GCA_026770625.1 Nicotiana glauca
ATATATATATATATATATATATATATATATATATATATATATATCCCCTCGAGCAAGCCTCTCAGTCACTAGAGACTCAAACCTCATCAATCGACGCTCACACTCAGCACTCACGCTCAATAGGTACCATATAATAACTGTTGCGGCGTGCAGCCCGATCCATAAATATATGGTCGACTGTGCTCACTGGGGGGTGTGCAGACTCCGGAGGGGCTCCTATAGCCCAAGCGTTACATAGCTGCGGCGTGCAGCCCGATCAATATATCATTGCGGCGTGCAGCCCGATCCATATATATCTGCAGTGTGCATCCTAATCCATAAATATATAATCCTCATAACCAGACCCTCGGCCTCTCGCAGTCATCAACCTCGCAATCAGGCCCTCATCCTCTCTCAGTCATCAACCTCGCAATTAGGCCCTCGACTTCTCTCAGTCATCAACCTCACAAGCCACTCGGGCTATCAGTAAAATAGGGTGCTCAGCCCAAAATATTATTTTTTTATGCATAAAAGGAATAATAAATACTGAGTTAAGGGTGGCCAGCGGGCCGGTTATGCCCGGGCCTGGCCCAGGCTCATGAGCCCATATGGGTAGTAGGCCTAAATGGGCCTACCCCTTTAAGCCCGGGACCAGGGGCTTGAGGCCTAAATGGGCAGGTTAATTGAAAAAGCCCATTAGGATCGGGACCGTTTGGGCCCGGGACCGGATCATAAGTGGATCGGTTCAACTGTTCCTAAACAGACCCAAACTGGCCCAACAACTACCTTTTTTTTTTTAAATGCAAAATTTTTTTAAGCCATTGCCACATTTAAAAATTGGTTGTTGGCCTGTAAAAATAGCCGTTTGGGCTTTCTAAAATAGCCATTTAATCTTTTCCCCTCCCCCTCAAACTTTTTTTAACCGCAAACGTTTTATAATTACACTTTTTTCCTATTTTTAACTATAAATACCCCCTCATTCTTTCATTTTTCTCACAAAATTATTGATCTCTCTCATTTCTCAAACTCAAATTGAAGTGTTCAAGTCTTCAAATCTTCACTCGTCTCTCTTTTCTCAAACTAAAATTCTTAATTCAAGTTAAATTTTGCCCGGTGATTCTAGATTGCACCCATTTGTTTTGGAACACTTTAATGTGGTAGAAGAAAATGAAGAAGTTTATATAATAAAGTGCATGAATTATGGTCGAGTCTACACTCGTCGTCCAAAGGAGGGCATAGACTGTTTAAGGAGGCATATAAAGAGTTGTCTTGCGCGTTCTCCAGACATTCGTATTTAAGATTTTAAGTTGATTTGAGACNGGGCTTGAGGCCCAAGTGGGCCAGTTCATTGAAGAAGCACGTTAGGACCGGGACCGCTTGGGCCGGGGACCGGGACCTAAGTGGGCCGATAAAACCGGTCCAAAACGAGCCCAACAACTACTTTTTTTATAAAAATCCAACTTGTTTTTAGCCATTGCAACATTTAAAAAATGGTTGTTGGCCTGCAAAAATAGCCGTTTGGGCTTTCTAAAATAGCCATTTAATCCCCCTTCCCCCAACTTTGTTTTAACCCCAAACTTTTTATAATTATACTTTTTTCCTATTTTTAACGATAAATACCCCCTCATTCTTTCATTTTTCTCACAAAATTTTTGATCTCTCTCATTTCTCAAACTCAAATTGAAGTATTCAAGTCTTAAAGTCTTCACTCATCTGTCATTTCTCAAACCCAAATTCTTAATTCAAGTTAAATCATGCCCGGTGATTCTAGATTGACCCCATTTGTTTTGAAACACTTTAATATGGTAGAAAAAAATAAAGAAGTTTACATAATAAAGTGCATGAATTGTGGTCGAGTCTACACTCGTCGTCCAAAAGAGGGTGCGGACTGTTTAAGGAGGCATATAAAGAGTTGTCTTGCGCGTTCTCCAAACATTCGTATTTAAGATTTTAAGTTGATTTGAGACAATTTGTGGTATTTTAAAATTATTAGACGTATTATGCATAATATTTTAGTTTGTTAGATTAATTTGAAGTATTATGTTGAAGGCATTGAAATTTAATTTGAAGTACTAAATGTAAACTTTAATTTGCAACTTTGTTACTGAGTTCATCTTAATATATATATATATATATATATGTATATGTATATATATGTGTGTGTGTGTGTGTGTGTGTGAGTGTGTCTTAATATAGCTAATGTTATATCAAAATTCGAATATAGCTTATATACTATACACTTAGTATATATGTGTATAGTATATAAGCTATATATACATTATATATAAGAAATTTATATTATATATATATATATATATATATATATATATATATATATATATATATATATATACACACATACATATATATATATATATATGCTATATAATTTACAAAAAATTACCTTAGATAATTAAAAAAAAGTGAGGCCCACTTAGGCCCACACATATATATACATATAAGCCATGTAAGATATATAATTTACAAGAAATTGTCTTAGTTAAAAAAAATTAAAAATAGGCCAGGCCCACTTAGGCCTGTTAGGGCCCGGGCCCACCCTACTTAGCCCGGGACCATTAGTTCGTGGTCCCGGAAGTTCGGTTACATCCAAAATCCCACGAAGCCCAGGACCGTTTAAGCCCGGGCCCACATATAATCGGCCCACGAGGCCCGTTTAGGACCAGGCACATACTGTTTGCCACCCTTATAATGAGTTATGAAATCAATAAAAATATAACATGACTGAGTATAGATCTTAAGTCAAAATAGTGAGGAAATAATAAGAAAATTCCTCTAAGGGTCCAAACAACTTGGCACGGGGCCCAAATATGGCATGAAGCCCAAAACATAATAATATTTTCCAAAACACAAGTGTATCAAATAGTTTTCAGTCAAATACACAATTTAAGAGTCGCTACTGGATGGACCAAGTCACAATCCCCAACGGTGCACGCTCCCACGCTCGTCATCTAGCGTGTGGGTCACCTCAACATAGTGAAATGAAGTGAAATCCGGGGTTTTATACCCTCAGAACAAGATTTACAATCATTACTTACCTCAAACCGGATGACAATCTAATCCGCAATGCCCTTACCTCGACTCGGCCTCAAATCACCCCGAATCTATCTAAAATCAGAATCATATCTCAATACATGCCAAAGGGACAAAGCCCACGCAAAAATTATCAAATTAAACTCAAAATCCCGAATTTTCTCAAACCCGGCCCCGGGGCCACGTCTCGAAATCTAACAAAAATTACAAAACTAGAAGGTCCTTTCACTCCCGAGTCTATACATACCAAAATCATTAAAATCGGACCTCAAATGGCCCCTCAAATCCCAATTTAAACTCTCCAATTTCAAGCCCTAATCTCCCAATTTCTTTTCAAATTTCCCACTAATATCATGATTAAGCAAGGGAATAATTGCCATAAACACAAGATACAAGGTCCAAGTTGTTTACCTCACTGAAAATACTTGATTCCCCTTTGAAATCACTGCTTGGAGCTCCAAAATCGACCAAAAATGGTGGAAGAATGACTAAAATTCGCGAAAGGGAGTTTATATACTTTCTGCCCCAGGTATTCCACACCTGAGATCCCATAAGTGCTCTTGCGCTTCCTCTTCTGTGGAGAAATGTCCGCTTCCAAGCCGCACCTGCGGTTCTCCATGCAACTGCGCCTCTTTTCCGCTCTTGTGGAGCTCGCTCCAGCGGTCCCCAATCCGCAGGTGCAGATATGACAGAAGCAGCAATATTAGCTGTCATTTCTCAAATTCAATCTTTTCAAAAACTATCTGAAATCACCCCGAGTCCCCCCGAACCTCAACCAAAAATACAAACAAGTCTCATAACATCATTCAAACTCATACCAACCCTTGGAACACTTAAAAAACATCGAAACACCAAATCAGCCTCGGATTTAAGACTAAGGATTTCCAAACTTCCGAATTCCGCAACTGATCCAAAATCCTATCAAACCTTATTCGAATGACTTGAAATTTTACACACACGTCACAAGTGACACAAAGGACCTACTTAAATTTTTAGAATTCCATTCCGACCCTGATATCAAAATTTCCACAACCGACCAAAAAATGCCAAATTTTTAATTTTGCCAATTCAAGCTTAAATCTACCACGGACCTCTAAAATACATTCTGAACACGATCCTAAGTCCTAAGTCACCCAATAGAGCTAACCAAATCATAAAAATTCAAATCCGAGATCGAATACTAAAAAGTCAAGACTTGGTCAAACCTTTCAAATTTAAAGCTTCAAGCTGAGAATCATTCTTCCATATCTGTTCCGATTAACCTGAAAACTAAAAAGGATGATTTACATAAGTCATAATACATCATTATGGGGCTAGTCATGCCCGAGAATTGACGAGCGAAGTGCGAATGCTCAAAGCGACCGGTTGGTTCGTTACATCCTCCCCCACTTAAACATACGTTCGTCCTAGAACATGCCTAGAGTTGTTTCAAAAGCCACCAAATCACCATGTATTCTCACTATGCACATACCCGGGGTTATCCCATGTCACCCCATCCCATGTAGGTCCGATAGCACAACATAACTGAAATTTTGTAATCAAATCTAGCCCATAAACCTTAGACCCAAATTTCTACTTCCGAAATCATCTATTAGATCAGAATCCCACATCTATACTCTGAATAAGTCCGAACAAGTTGAAACAAACCTTACCTGTAACCTTAGATGCAATTACATGATATACCACATAACTCAAACACTCGTAATGATAACTTCTAATCATGGCAGCTGCTCAAAACAATCGAATATCAATAATAAGCCTCTTATCAAATGAAGCCTCATTCCAACACTTTCTTATACTGCCAATGATGAATGAAACATGCAGAAAGTCATAACCATTACTCAGATCAACCATTCATGAAGCTCCCTCTCCTTTGGCAAGGACCATAGTAAGCTGAATACCGATATTATCCTTCCAACATGCTGAAATCAAATCCAATAGTATTCGTTCTAGGTTCAATTACCTCATCTCATCCAACGTGACTACTTTGGTGATATGGCACGTCAACACAATCTAAAGCCATAACCCGTGTAATGCGCGTACCAATAAGCAACAATCCCGACGTACTAAAATAATGAAAAATGAATCAAATGAGATAGTTGAACCGCAAGCTTACTAGTGCTACCACAACACGGTGCTAAGAACTCATCACACACCCTAGGACTAGAATACACGAATCTAACCCCAATGATCATACCTGCACATAACTTCGTTGCAATGCGCGATCCTATCCAAATACTGGTCCACACGAAACACCTCAAGTTACCATGCTCAAAATCAATAACCACGCATAATGTGATGCCTAGAACCAAGAGTGAATAGCCGTAACCACAGAGAAGAAAATGACGCAATAACACACCAGCCCGAAAGAACATACCTAATGCACAATCAATCGTGCAATGCCCAAATACTTATCACGCTCAAATTATAAAGCTCAAATTGAACTGCACTATACGTGTGTCGTGCCACTTTTTTCCTCGAGGAGTCTGGGTTTTGACATTTTTGGACAACTCCTTTCCTTTTGGGATTGGGTAAGAGATTTAAAGAGTCGCCACCTAACAGATTAAGTTGCATTAGGGAACCTAAAGCAAATAACTCATGAAACCAATTTACATCACCAGAGACTGGGTAAGGGCTCAAAATTATCTTGAGGGGAAGGTATTAGGCATCCCTCGAGATCCACAATGGTAGGTCCCGGCCAAACTCATTTAAGCAAATTATTCTTTAAAGGAAAGTTAAACAATTTAAAACAAATAGATAATTACTTTAAAACAAGAACTAAAGGGGTCCTACATTTTTTAGCCTATAGGATCATTTCCATACAATAGTTGGTAACTTTCCCCAAATTGGAGTGTTACACATAACATTAGCGCACATGTCATCATCTCCTTTACTACCCGATTACTATCTTTCAATTGTTACCTAAGCATTCTAGTAGCTTCTAATGCGTACCTTATGCATGCACTACCCATCCCTTACCTATAGTCTTGGAGGTGTTTAGGACTTCTATTTTGGATGGATATAGACTCACCTACGTTGCTTAAAAATATGAAAATTAAGCGATAAAAAAAATTCAGATAGGAATATCATGTAAGGAGCAAGTAAGGGGGCTCATGTTAACCTCCACAAATAGCCAACCAATGCACACAATTCAAACAAACAAAGTTTTATAGTTTAGGATCCTATAGACAAGATATCTAGATGAGCAGGAACATAATATACTATAACTTTATTAAAGCAAGCAGTAGTACCTATCAGTTTGCCTACTAATTTTGTTTAATATCCTGAATCTGGGCGTGTTTCAAGCATCAACAGGTCATAGTTTTTAGACCCAAAAATGTTAATTACCCTGCAGGCTTACCTAAGTGAGGACTAGAGCAGAATCCTATAGATATGGTATCTAAAACTGTTAATTAACGACTACAATTGATAAACCAGTTACTAATTTTAACAAACATGTTTTTATCTCTTTAGATCCTATAGACATGCTTTCTACTTTACAGAATCAGTTAGCTTCTATAAACATGATTTCTAGGTGTTGGGACTCATTTATTTATTTCCTATAGACATGACATCTAAATTGTATAAACAGATTTTATATCCTACAGACATGATATCTAAATTGCAGAAACTGATTTTAAATTTCCTATAGGCATGATATCTAAATTGCAAAAATTTATTTTTATATATCTCCTATAGGCATGGAATCTATGTGGGCCGAGACATTAACAAATTGCCAGGCAAGTTCAGTAATTTACACAAAGAAGATCCTATATACATGATCTCTAATGCACATTGAGATTGAGAGTATGCGTAGAACATGGATTCTTAATGTGGAATTGACAAAACAAACTACATTGAGGATTTATAGTATGCAGAGTATAAGAATTCCAGATTTCAAACAATGGGAAAAGATCATATCGGCATGATTTCTAATGGTATGAACATAAATCATAACAACCTACAGACATAGTTTCTACCCGAACCCAACAAGGATATATAAAATTCCCTCCCCAGCTTTTACTAATAACCCAATATCTATTTTTACAAGGATTATTACGTTATTAAAGACCAATATGAATGAATTACACAAAGCTATTAATTACACTATAGGGAGCCTTAGCAGTCCCAACATAAACCTGAGAGTCGGGCCTTCAACACACTAGTCTTGAAACAGTAGCAGGATCCACAACACCTTAAGCCAGGCTTCTAGTGCGTCAAAGTTCCCAAAGAGCCTTAAGGACCCCGGGCAATGCTCACACTGGATCCATACATTTAACACAGAATTCATAAGAGATTGGAAACCGACTCGAATGTGTCAGAGTTCAAAGGAGTCTCAGGGATCCTAGGCAGTGCTCACACTGGAGGTAGTAGGAACCTAGATAACTAAGACTAGAAGTTTGAAAAATAATATATGTAAGGGGGAGGGGAAAATTTTAGAAAACAGTTTGGTTTTTTAGGAATAAATAGGTTCAAATTAAACAGAACATCGTCCATATTTAGCAAATTAGTTTTAGTTCAGACATGGATGAGATACCAGAATTAAAGCAATCACAACAAGGGCAGAAATACTTGAATTACAGACAAAACTGACCACACATATTGGCAAGACCTAAACTTTTTATGAATAGGGAGCATACAACTGAATCCATCAAGGTTTTACATTACTAAAGATTACCTAGTCTATTAATTATCACTAGGTGGGACCATATAGGCGTATGTTGAACAGAAGCATGCCGAAGTTTGAAATTATTGAACAGAAGCATGTTGAAGTTTGAAACAACCAAGCAAACAAACACATAACACAGGGTAGCATACTAATCTAGAAAGAAGTAAACAAAAATCATGGGCTAGACATGCTAAGGTAAACTGACCACACAAGCATATAGAACAGAGTAGGTTAACAGGAATTATGGCATACTAGTTAGGAAGAATGCAAACATATGGCAAACAGAAGCATATCGAAGGTTGCAGTAAACTAATCATATAATCACATGGAATAGAGCAAGACAACAAAAACTAAGGCATAACAGTTAAGAAAGAGATGGTCAGGAACCGTGTACCAAACAGAAGCATGTTGAGGTCTGTAATAAAACTGACTATATAAGCATATAAAATAGAATAAGATAATAGGAATTAGGGCATACCAGTTAGGGAGAAAGTAAACAGGAAGGTGAAGGTAAGTAGAATCCAAGAGTCTAGCCTTGGCTTTCAGCCGACTAGACAATGCAGCAAATCAAAGTGATAGAAAAGAACTCAAGTTGTGTGAATGTGAGTGTGTAAGTGTAGGTTTGTAAGTATGAGCTTGTCTCAGTGTGTTCTCATAAGCGTAGTTTTTCTTATAAAATCAGAATGGTGAAAGGATTATATAGCATACAGTAGAGTAAAAAAAAGGTAGGAAAATCAAGGGCACACAAATAAGATATGCAAAATCAGTTAACCAGTTAATTAGGGCTAACCATCAATCAATTAAGAGGACAGAATGCTGAAAGTTTCACTTAAATTAAGGAGAATCGCATACGAAATCAATTAGCGGACATAATTGAGGTTTAATAAGGTAAGAAATAAGTCTAGAGACCATTTATAGGTCGGTCACTATAATCAAAGCCCAGAAATCATTCGAGTAATATAATTAAGGAAAATAGTACCAATTATGAATCACATATAAGGAAAGAACAAGTAAGAATCTTTCGAAGAGATATCCGTTTTGAAAGGAGTAGAATTTCAAACCCTAATTAAGCAAGTAAACAAATTATTCAGTTTATTTGACAGAGCCAAAATAGACGGGCAAATATTATAGCAAGCAGTAAAATAATTAGAAACCCTAGGGCATAAAGACAGAGAGATGAAAATCAGTCGAAAATTAAAGGAAGAAAACCAGAGTTAAACACGTAATCATTTTAAAATATTTTGCAAAAACTTAAAAAGATGAAACCCTATCTTTTAGGGAAAAAACAAAATCGATTAACAATAATAAGAAAAATATCAGGATCTTAAAGGAAAAGTAACAAACAAACTCAAACCGCTTCAGATCTAAGGAGATCTTAACGATTTAGCCAGAAATGGTTAGGTTATGTAAAAAAATATATAGAGGTAAGAAATCTGGTTTGAACCAAAGATTTGATGCCATAAACACGAAGATATCAGTACTCAATAACATAGGAATGAACACAGACAGATTCATCAAGAAAATGAGGGATTTGAACCAAGTCTGTGTCGAATCTCTTTGAGACTCCATCAAATAATATGGAAGGCGAACGACCAGTAGAGATATGAGGCTGGATAAGGCCTAGAATCAAAGAAGAAACCTATGGATCGAAGGGATTCTGATGACAGGGGGCTAGGGTTAGGAGGATGGTGAGAGAGAAGAGAGGAGTAAGGGATTTAGGGGCGGCGGAATTTGGGAAATGAGGTAGGGTTGGGGGGTTTTGTTATATTATAAAAGAAAGAAAATCCTGGACCGTTGATCTTTGGAGATCGACGGCCAGAATTGAACTTGGGTTGGGGCGGGTATGGATCAAGGTTATAGGTTATGGGTTAATTCAATTGGGCTGGGGTCCGAAAATCAAATTAAAAGAGGCTATATGTTAAATACCCTATTAATTTGCTAAATAATTTATAAAAATAGCTAATAAATGACAAAAAAATGTGATTTATGCATGGAAATAATTTAAAATAATTACTTAATATTATAAAACTATAAAAGATCGTTTTCCATGTAAATAATGTAATTATTCATACAAGGACTATTATTGCAATTATAGCCTAAAGATATAAACATATTTATGCATAAAATGATTAAAGCTTATTATAAATATAACTGATAAAAATCAAGTAATAAATTATTATAAAATTATTTGTGAAGCAATTAGTAATAATTTAGATAATAAAATACTGGAATAAATTAATTAAAATACTTTTAAAAATTACAGAAAATTATGGGAAAATACTGGTTGATGTTCAGCACTATTTTGAAAGTATTTATGCATTTAAAAATATATGAGGAAAAAATTGGGTATCAACAACGTGCATATAATCAACGAATCACAACTCCTCGTAACATAGAAGAGTAACTCATATATCACTCCTAAACACGAATAAGCTCAACAACAATCGAATGGCACATCTCTCAACAATAGTAGTTCGAAGTTAACAAATACGACCTGGTGCAGAACACACATCTATGTTGGGCCTATCAATGAACCCCAAATCAACTCTGGTCACTCACAATAGATAAATAACCCTCCGAAAGTCCACAGTGACTGAATCACAACACATACTACCCTTTGACTAACCGAAGCTACATTTTCATAGTCCACAACCACGAAACCATCTACTCACGAAAACTCTCAGTCTCCAAATCTATTAGAACATACGAATCACCATCTCTGGTCTCAAATCCACCGCCTGAATGTCCACATTTTTCTGATTATACGATCATCCTACGAGGAATACTCCTAAAAATTTCTATGATATAAGGCAAAAATCTGAACTCACACAATCGGTCAAACAAGAGAGTGCTGCAATACCAATGAAGTAACTATAATTCAAACACTCCGCCCCTTTCTGAATGTATATTCTCATCAAACTACACCAATTAGTAATATCAGTTACCTAGTCATCTGAAACTGTTATGCTGCCTAAGAATTTATGACCTTCCTTTTAAAATTGAGCTGTGGCCTTACACATGCAAATATCAACTCCAATAGCATACCGCATAAACCATACCATCCTATGATAAATATGAGAACTTCAAAATCCACTTCGAGCTACTAGCAACTACATAATCAACCAGTCAAGAACTTTTTCATTTGATCCCATCTAGGAGAAAATAAATATAAATACCATGCTCCTCATGCCAGTAGGAAATGTACACCTCTGATTGGGGTAGAAATAATCAAGAACTCTTTGAATCCCATTTGCACAAAATCGAACAGTCAAGGCTAAATCCTTTTAACTCAACCAAGTTGCGCAGGTCACCAAAACCCAAGAGCATTGCTATGAAACACCTATAGAAACTCATTATCTCATAAGCACACAAAGAACTAATCATATCCATTACCATACCGATCCGGCCTACTACCAAGCTATCATATTTATCCAAGTTCCTTCTAGATTACCTTCAAATTGATACTTCTCCTCGCCATAATACCACAATCCTCAACTCAGACTCACCACACGAGACCCAAGCATAAAACTACACCGTCCAGAGGTTCATAAGTTGCTGAATACTCTCTTATATATCCCCCAAAAACACCACATTCAAAATACTTACCCTGAAAAGACTTCCTTTGAATCTAAAGCCATTACCTTCACCTTCCTCATGCTGATATGCAGAGTCCATAATGATATAGGAATGCCAAAAGTTTTTTCATCCTCCAATGTAAACCTAAGTTTCTAGCCAAATACACATCCTGAAGATCTCCAATTATTATATTTAATTCTTGAATCCTTTAAAACCATTCTCGGGAGTCATCCACTCTACTCAGGTTTCAATTAAACTGATCAAACAAGCTGAATGATATGTGCTCCAGTAGAACTCCAACACCCCAGAAAGCAACCCCACCTTAATGCAACAAAATAAATTCCTGCTCCATGTACATGACATCCTTCACCAATAACAACTCAAGTCATTCCATAATTCTTATACACCATTACACCCATAAAGCATAACACCACCCCTATCCAAAATTTCCTTTATTTGGGTCATTCTCAATCTCAGCCTCTGTAAGCCATAATTGATTCACCAGTATGCCTCAAACTGGAACCAACATATCACATAACCGTGCAATCAACCGATCAATAGCAGGGTCCCACACTTGGCTCAAAGCCATAGATCAAAACACACACTAACTCATAATTCATATACTCTATTACTGCCGTAATACCATAGTGAGACTAAAGTCAATCCCTCATAAGCTCGTACAACACAGACCATCTAGTACTTCAAATCTTATGCAAATCTCGCATTTACCCTCGTAACAGTCAAGCCCACTCTCTTAAGCGATTCAAATTCAAATTGCAATATATATATTTCAATAGTAAAAGGTCTTCCAACAAACAACATATGGATCACACAAACTTCAGAACACTCCGCAGGAGATAATTCACCTGCTTCGCCTCAAACTAACATCTCTTTATACCCTTCAACCGTCATAAACATCACGCAATCACTTAATCTTCCTGAGTCTGAACTTATATCACAACATGAAATTTGCTTCACTTCCTAACTAGACAACATGAAAAGATCCTTCTACACACCCACAGCTCGGGGCTATGTATCAAATCACGATGGAAATCAAGCACCAGATAGTTCTTTCTACCCTCAAGTAGACCCTTCTTGTTACATTCAAATCATATGAACACATCTTGCAGTCACATCATGTTCATCACGTAGTCATCCAACCATCACTTCCTCTAATAGGGACACTACTGAACATATAAATCCAAAAACCATGGTCACACGATCAACACCTCAATGCTCAAGCTACAAGAAGAGCCCGGCCTCAAGTCCTCCTGTCACGACCCCAGTTCGCCCTCCATGAACTGTTGTGACGGAACCTAGTCTCTACGACTAGGTAAGCCTATTAAATGCAGAAAATAAACAAAACTTGCGGAAGAGATAATTAAAAGCCAAATAACCGAATGAACAGTATTTAAAATGCCGCTCGCCATATACAATACAACTTGTCAAAACTAACAACATTTCCCAAAACTCGAAATCTCATGAAACTACAAGCCTTTGAATATCTACAAGTGTCTAACTCCAGAATATCTAACAAGGAAAAGAAATACAGAAGGTCTAATACTTAAAAGAGAGAATAGAAAGGGACTCCTCGGTCTGCAGATGTGGCAGATATACCTCAAAGTCTCTGGAACAGTAGCCTCGCCTCAAGGGTGATAGGACTGAGTCTAAGTACCTGGATCTGCACATGAAAAACATGCGCAGAAAGGGCATGAGTACACCACAGCGGTACTCAGTAAGTGCCAAGCTTAACCTCGGTTGGGTGGTGATGAGGAAGATCAGGGTCGTACTAAGGTTAAATAAAATATAAATTTTGACAATGTAGAACAAAACGATATCAATAAGTACAACAGTAAAAGTAACACAAGACATAAAGGGCAACAACAACTATTACAGAGGCAAAGTAAACACAGAAAATGGCTCACTACCAAAATAACAATCGGGGATCTCCCAGGATACCGTCCTGTAGTCCCAAATATACATATCTAATGGATCTCCCGAGATTCCGTCCCATAGTCCAACTCATAGTGCTTGGGGATCTACCAAAATCTTGTTCCGTAGTCCCAAATATAAATATCCAGTACTGGGGGAAATCTACCAGGTGTCGTCTCGTAGTTCCGTATAACTGTGCAGGGGGATCTACCAGAATCCCACATCCGTAGTCCCAAATGTAAACACACAGGGGGAAGCTCCTGGAATCCCACATCCGTAGTCCCAATGTAAATACACAGCAGCAACAGGAAAAATATTCAGAAATGTCTAATTTCATATTAAGGCAAACAAGTAATTCTAGCCTAGCATGCTGCACGGAATTCAAGTAAAGAATTTTGAGCGAATAAAACAATTAAATCATTTAGACATGCTTTCCTAAGCTAACAACAGGCTTAATAGTGCAAGTAATAAAAATAGGGAAGGAAACATATTAGTAATTCCTTAATGAAAATCGAATTTCCAACAATTAGCACAAGTACGCACTCGTTACTTCATGTACCAGGTATTTCAATTATCAATACTAACAAATCCTAAGGAGAAGGTCCCCCACACAAAGTTAGGCAAGCCACTTACCTCGAACCGACTCAATAATCAACCCGAGACCACGTTCTTGCCACGAATACTCGACTCCAAATGGCCCAAATCTATTCAATTCAATTGCATAATGTAAATAACACTACAACTTACTAATTCTACAAATAAATTCTAACCTAATACGTGAAATTAGGTAAAATGACCAAAATGTCCCTCGGGCCCATGTCTCGGAATCGGGTAAAATTTACATTTCCAGAATCCGCACACTCTCACGAGTTCATTCATACCAAAAGTACCAAAATAAGACCTCAAATGGTCCCTCAAATTACCATTCAAAGGTCTCTAATTAACCAAGCCCTAACCCCTAAATTACCACTGATTTTACTTAAATTTTCATACTTATAATGATAAAAATTACTCCAATAATGCGTTTAAGGACCAAAGACCTTACCCCAATGAACTCCTCTGAAAATCTCCCTTGAAAATGCGCCCCAAGGCTTCTTTCCGTTTGAAAAGAGGTAAAAATAGCTAAATTTCTCGAAGGCAAGTGTTTATATGTTTCTGCCCAGCTAATCCGCTTCTGCGGTCCCGCTTTTGCGAGGACATGGTCGCATCTGCAACATTTCACTTAAAGCCTATCTTCCGCACCTGCTGTTAACCTTACGCAGATGCGAGGCCACTTCTGCGGTCCCTGCTGGCTTCTCCCTTTGCGGTTATGACAGAGATCGGCAGCTTCGGCTGCTACAAACCACTTCCAATTGTTCCCAACCATTCGAAATCATCCCGAGGCCCCCGGGACCTCAACCAAAAGCACAAAAAAGTCTAATACCACTGTCCCAACTTATACCAATCCATAAAACACTTAAAACAATACCAAAAAGACGAATCAACCACAGATTCAAGCCTAAGAACTCTCAAACTCTAAATTTATGCTTTCGATTAAAAAGTCTATCAAACCTCATTCGAATGACCTAAACTTTTGCACACACGTCAGATTTAACATACGGAGCTTCTCCAACTTCCGGAATTCCATTTTGATCCTCAGATCAAAATCTCACTATCAAACCGGAAACTTCAAAATTCAACTTTCGGCATTTCAAGCCTAAATTAGCTATGGACCTCCAAAACACAATCCGAGTATGCCCGTAAACCCGAAATCACCCAACGGAGCTAACAGAACCATCAGAATTGCATTCCGAGGCCGTCTTCATACTGTTCTGACTACGGTCAAATTTCCAACACTTAAGCTCTCATTTAGGGACTAAGTGTCATAAAATTCTCCGAAACTCAAAACCGAACATCCCAAAAAATCACAATAGCAAAAATAAACACGGGGAAAGCAGATAATAGAGAATCAAGGTGTAAATTCTTAAAACGATCGGCCGTGGCATTACATCCTCCCATATTTAAACTTGTATTCGTCCTCGAACGAGCATAGAACATACCTGAAGTAGTGAGAAGATGAGGGTAACAGCTGCGCATATCTTGCTCGATCTCCTAGGTCACCTCCTCGACCGACTGAACCCGCCACTGAAGCCTTACTGATGTAATGTTCTTTGACCTCAACTTTCTAACTAGCCTATCCAATATTGCCACTGGCTCCTCAAAATAAGATAGATCCTTGTCCAACTGGAATGAACTGAAATCCAACACGTGTTACGGATCGCTGTGATACCTCCGGAGCATCAAAACATGAAATACCGGATAAACTCTTGCTAAGCTGGGAGGTAAGGAAAGCTCATAAGCAACCTCTCCAACATGCCTCAATATCTCAAAAGGGCCAATAAACCTCGATCTCAACTTCCTCTTCTTCCCAAATCTAATAGTGCCCTTCATAAGCGAAAACCAAAGCAGAACCTGATCTCCAACAATATAGGAAACATCACGAACCTTCCAGTCCGTGTAACTCTTCTATCTGGATTGGGCTGTACGAAGTCTATCCTGAATCACCTTGACCTTCTCCAAAGCATACTGAACCAAATCTGTGCCCAATAATCTAGCCTTACCCGGCTCAAACCAACCCACCGGGGATCTACACCGCCTACCATATAAGGCCTCATACAGTGCCATCTGAATGTTGGACTGGTAGCTACTGTTGTAAGCAAACTCCGCCAGTAGCAAGTGAACCCAAGACCCTCCAAACAACTGAATAGTGCGCTTGGACTTTCCGTCCGTCTGAGGGTGAATGTTGTACTCAACTCTACCCGAGTCCCCAACTCATGTTGAACGGCCCTCCAGAACCTTGATGTGAACTGAGTACCTCTATCGGAAATGATAGAAACTGGAATACCATGTAGATGAATAATCTCCTGAATATAAATCTCCGCCAATCGCGCCGAAGAATAGGTAGTATACATAGGAATGGAGTGAGCGGACTTGGTCAGCCAATCCACAATCACCCAAATAGCATTGAACTTTCTCAAAGTCCGTGGGAGCCCAAATACAAAGTCTATAGTGATCCGCTCCCACTTCCACTCTGGAATCTCTATCTGCTGAAGCAACCCACCCAGTCTCTGGTGCTCATACCTCACCTACTGACAGTTGAGGCACCGAGCTACACCATATCTTTCTTCATTCGCTTCCACCAATAGTGCTACCTCAAATCCTGTTACATCTTTGCGGCACCTGGATGGATGGAATACCGCAAACTGTGGGCCTCCTCTATGATCAACTCCTGAAGTCTATCAATATTGTGTACACAAATCCGACCCTGCATCCTCAATACCCCGTCATCACCAATGGTCACATCTCTGGCATCACCGTGCTGAACCTTGTCCTTGAGGACAAGCAAATGAGGGTTGTCATACTTACGCTCCCTGATACGATCAAATAAGGAAGACCGATAAACCACGCAAGCTAGAACCCCCGAAAGATCCAATCTCACAAACTGGCTGGCTAAGGCCTGAACATCCAACGCCATAGGCCTCTCCGATGTTGGTAGATAAGCCAAACTCCCCAAACTCTCTGCCCTACGACTCAAGGCATCGACCACCACATTGTCCTTGCCTGGGTGATACAAAATAGTGATATCATAGTCTTTCAGCAACTCCAACCACCTCCTCTGGCGGAAATTAAGATCCTTTTCCTTGAATAGGTGATGCAAGCTCCGATGATCAGTATAAATCTCACAAGGCACACCGCACAAATAATGGCACCAGATCTTCAGGGCGTGAATAATGGCAGCAAGCTCTAGATCACGAACAGGGTAGTTCTTCTTATGCACCTTCAACTGTCTGGATATGTAGGCAATCACCCTACCGTCCTACATCAAAACCGCTCCAAGGACAATCCCCGAGGCATCACAATAGACAGTGTAAGACCCTGAACCTGTGGGCAATATCAAAACTAGGGTTGTAGTCAAAGTTTTCTTGATCTTTTGAAAGCTCACCACACACTCTTTCATCCACTGGAACGGAGCATCCTTCTGGGTCAGTCTAGTCATAGGGGCTGCAATTGGTGAAAATCCCTCCACAAAACGACGGTAATAACCTGCCAAGCCAAGAAAACTGCGGATCTCTATCACTAAGGATGGTCTGGGCCAACTCTGCATGGCCTCTACTTTCTTTGGATCCACCTGAATATCCCCACTTGACACCACGTGGCCTAAGAATGCCACGGAATCCAACCAAAATTCACATTTCGAGAACCTAGCATATAACTTCTTTTCTCTCAAGGTCTGAAGCACTGTCCTCATGTGCTGCTCACGATCTTCCCGACCCCAGGAATACACCAGAATATCATCAATAAAGACAATGACGAATGAGTCAAAATACGGTTGGAACACATTGTGCATCAAATACATAAATGCATCTGGGGCATTGGTCGGCCCAAATGACATAACAAGGAACTCGTAATGACCATATCGAGTCCTAAAAGCAGTCTTCGGGATATCTGGCTCCCGAATCTGTAACTGATGGTAACCTGAGTGCAAGTCAATCTTAGAAAACACCCGTGTGCTCTGAAGCTGGTCAAATAGATCATCAATACGAAGCAAAGGATAATAGTTCTTCATTGTAACTTTGTTCAATTGGTGGTAATCAATACACATACGCATAGAATTATCCTTTTTCTTCACAACCAAGTCAGGAGCACCTTAAGGTGATACACTGGGCTGAATAAAGCCCTTATTGAGCAATTCCTGTAACTACTCCTTCAACTCAGGATAAGCCATAAGATACGGAGGGATAGAAATAGGCTGAGTTCCCGGAAACAGATCAATGCCAAAATGAATGTCTCTATCAGGGGTGGAATCAACTAAAGGGGTATGACAGTGACATCTCACACATAAGCTAGATACGTGTCACACCCCTTCTCAACCATACGTTGAGCCTTAAGGAAAGAAATAAATCTACTGGGAGTGTGATCAAAAGTACCCCTCCACTCAATATGCGGTACACCTGGCATAGCCAGCGTCACGGTTTTGGTGTGACAATCAAGAACAGCATAATGGGGCGAAAACCAGTCCATGCCTAAAATAATATATAAATCTACCATGTTGAGCAACAATAAATAGGCTCTGCTCTCAAAACCACTAAGAGTAACCAAACACGATCGATAAATACGGTCCATAATAAGAGAATCTCCCACAGGAGTAGAAACATAAGCAGGGTAACTCAAAGAATCCTAAGGTACACACAAATACGGAGAAAAATAAGAGGACACATAAGAGTAAGTGGAGCCTAGATCGAATAGAGCCGATGCATCTCTATGACAAACCAGTATAATACCTGTGATAATAGAATCGGAGGCAACAGCCTTGGTACGAGCAGGAAGGGCATAGTATCTGGCCTGGACTCCCCCTTTAGGGTGACCTCTACTTCCTGACCTCCACCTCTAGCTGGCTGAGCAGGTGGGGTAGCAACTGGAGCTGTAACCATAGCCTGAGAACTCCGCAGGGCACGTTGTGGTTGAGAAGTCTATGGAGGTGCACCCCTCCTAAGTCTGGGACAATCCCTTACCATATGGTGTGTATCACCACACTCAAAACAAGCTTTGGGAGGATGTGGCGATTGTGACTAGCTCGGGCCAGGTCTGCTGGACTGGCCACTAAAAGCACCATGCGCAAGAGGTGCACTAGATACTGGAGGTGCATAATAAGTCTATTGGGGCCTAGGAGGAGCTGGAATACCACTGGCTGATGGAAGAGCTGAATGAATGGGGTGACTCATATAACCCCTACCATAACGACCTGCTGCTGGGGCATGGGCACCGGAATAATGGCCCGACTTTTGAGACCTCCTGGCCTCTCTCTCCTCTCTCGCCCTAGCATGCATACCCTCAATACTCCTAGCAATGCTCACCACCTACTGATAAGAAATATCCATCTCAAACTCACGAGCCATGCTAGACCTGATGCTGGGAACAAGCCCCTCAATAAACCAGCAAACCCTCTCGCAAACAGTAGAAACCAAGGCTGGTGCATGTCAAGTCAAGATAGTGTAACAGACATCATACTCCGAGATAGTCATAGCACCCTGGTGCAAATGCTCAAACTCTGCATGCCATGTGTTTCTGAGGCTTTGAGGAACAAACTCTCTCAAGAACAGATCTGAAAACTGGGTCCAAGTCAGTGAAGCAGCCTCGTCCGGACTGTCTAACTCATAGGTGCGCCACCACCCATAGTCGGCTCCTCGAAGCTGGAAAGTAGTGAAGGAAACCCCTCTTGATCCTAATATTCCCATGGTACGGAGAATACAGTAGCACTCCTCCAGAAATCCCTAGGCATCATCTGATGCTAACAAACTGAATACATGAGGATTATACTTATTGAACCTCTCAAGTCTCTGCTACTCATCCTCTGAAGCCGCTTCCCTATCCTCGGGCTGACCTGGGACTACTAGTTGTACAGGAATAATCTCTAGGACCTGATCAACATGCACTCACTGCTCAGGAGTGCGGGCGGCGGGAGTCTGTGCTCCTCCCCCGACCTGAGATGTGGCTGCAGTAATAGGAAACAATCCTGCCTGAGCCAGAGTAGTGTACATGCTCATGAACTGCGTAAGAGTCTCCTCAAGCGTTGGAGTGGTAGTAGCAGTAGGCGTATCAGGTGCCTGGACTCCGGTTGGAACTACTGGTGGTACCTTGGTAGAAGCTCGCACGGGTGTTCTGGCTGTACCACATGCGCGTTCTCGGCCTCTACCCCGGCCTGGCCTCTGACGGCTATAGTAGGGGGCGCGGGTGCCTGATCATCTCAAGTAGCACGTGTCATCACCATCTGTGAGAGAATAAAAGACAGATTTTAGAATTGTGACATAAAAATCTTGCACGACAAGAAAATCAAATGAATTGGAATTTCCCCAACAGTAACATAGCCTCTCATAGATAAGTACAAACGTCTGCATAGCGATCAGCGAGACTCTAATAAACCGACTTGTGATTCATGACTCTTATGAACCTAAAGCTCTGATACCAACTTGTCACGACCCCAGTTCGCCCTCCGTGAACTGTCGTGACGGCACCTAGTATCTACGACTAGGGAAGCCTAACAGATTTAGAAAATAAAAAAACTTGCGGAAAAGATAATTAAAAGCCAAATAACCGAATGAACAGTATTTAAAATGCCGCTCGGCATATACAATACAACTTCTCGAAACTAACAACATTTCCCAAAACTCGAAATCTCAAGAAACCACAAGCCTTTGAATATCTACGAGTGTCTAACTCCAGAATATCTAACAAGGAAAAGAAATACAGAAGGTCTAATACTTAAAAGAGAGAATAGAAAGGGACTCCTCGATCTGCAGACGCGTAAAATATACCTCGAAGTCTCTGGAACAGTCGCCTCGCCTCAAGGGTGATAAGACAGAGTCGAAGTACTTAGATCTGCACATGAAAAATATGTGCATAATGGGCATGAGTACAAGCAGTACTCAGTAAGTGCCAAGCCTGACCTCATTCGGGTAGTGACGAGAAAGGTCAGGGCCCTACTGAGGTTAAATAAAATATAAAGTTCAATTGTGTAGAACAGAATAGTATAAATAAGTACAGCAGTAAAAGTAATATAGGATATAAAGGACAGCAACAACTATTACTGAGGCAAAGTAAACATAGAAAGAAATACGGGTCAACACCAAAATAACAATCGGGGATCTCCCAAGATACCGTCCTGTAATCCCAAATATATATATATCCAATGGATCTCCTGGGATACCATCCCATAGTCTAACTCATAGTGTGCGGGGATCTACCGGAATCCTGTTCTGTAGTCCTAAATGTAAATACCTAGTACTGGGGGAAATCTACCGGGTGCAGTCCCATAGTTCCATATAACTGTGCAGGTGGATCTACCGAAATCCCACATCCGTAGTCCCAAATGTAAACAGACAAGGGGGAGCTACCGGAATCCAATATCCGTAGTTCCAATATAAATACACAACTGCAACAGGAAAATATTCAGAAATGTCAAATTTCATATTAAGGCAAACAAGTAATTATATCCTAGCATGCTGCACGAAATTCAGGTAAAGCAGTTTGAGCAAATAAAGCAATTAAATCACTTAGACATGCTTTCCTAAGCACAACAGGCTTAATAGTGCAAGTAATAGAAATAGGGGAGGAAATACTAGTAATTACTAAATGAAAACTGGATTTCCAACAATTAGCACAAGTACGCACTCATCACCTCATGTACCAGACATTTCAATTATCAATATACCAAATCCTAAAGGAAAGGTCCCCCACAAAAAGTTAGGCAAGCCACTTGCCTCGAACCGACTCAATATTCAACCCGAGACCACGTTCTTGCCACGAGTACTTGACTCCAAATGGCCAAATCAATTCAATTCAATTGCATAGTAACTGATTCTACAAATAACTTCTAAGAAAATACGCAAAATTAGGTAAAATAACCAAAATTCCCTCGGGCATACATCTCGGAATCGGGTAAAATTTACATTTCCAAAATCCCCACACTCTCAGAAGTTCATTCATACCAAAAGTACCAAAATTGGACCTCAAATAGTCCCTCAGATCATCACTTAAAGGTCTTTAATTAACCAAGCCCTAACCCCAAATTACCACTAATTTTCCTTAAATTTTCATGCTTATAATGATAAAAATCACTCCAATAACGAGTTTAGGGACCAAAGACCTTACCCCAATGAACTCCTCTGAAAACCTCCCTTGGAAATGCTCCCCAAGGCTTCTTCCTCTTTGAAAAGAGGTAAAAAAATAGCTAAATTTTGCGAAGGCACGTATTTATATGCTTGTGCCCAGCTAATCCGCTTTTGCGGTCCCGCTTTTGCGAGGACATGGTCTCATCTGTGACATTTGACTTAAAGCCTAATTTCCGCACCTGCGATTAACCTTATGCAGATACGGGGCTGCTTCTGCGGTGAAACTCCCACTTCTGCGGTCCCAGCTGGCTTTTCCCTTTTCTGCTTCTGCAATATCTCTGCCACTTCTGTGGCTCCGCACCTGCGGAACCCAACCACAGGTGCGGTTATGACAGAGATCAGCAGCTTCAGTTGCTACAAACCACTTCCAATTCTTCTGACAATCATCCGAAATCATCCCGAGGCCTCTGGGACCTCAACTAAAAGCGCAAACAAGTCTAATACGACTATCCCAACTTATACCAATCCTTAAAACAACTAAAATAACATTGAAATAACGAATCAACCACGGATTCAAGCCTAAGAACTCCCAAACTCTAAATTTACGCTTTCGATCAAAAAGTCTATCAAACCTCATCCAAATGACTTGAAATTTTGCACACACGTTACATTCAACATTACGGAGCTTGTCCAACTTCCAGAATTCCATTCTGATCCTCGGATCAAAATCTCGCTATCGAACCGAAAACTTCAAAATTCGACTTTCGGCATTTCAAGCCTAAATTAGCTACGGACCTCCAAAACACAATCCTAGCATGCCCCTAAGACCGAAATCACCCAATGGAGCTAATGGAAATATTAAAATTCCATTCCGAGGTTGTCTTCACATTGTTTCGACTACGGTCAAATTTCCAAAACTTAAGCTCTCATTTAGGGACTAAGTGTCCCAAAACTCTCCGAAACTCAAAATCAAACATCCCAGAAAATCACAATAGCAGAAATAATCACGGGGAAAGCAGATAATAGGAAATTGGGGCATAAATTCTTAAAACGACCGGCCGAGTTGTTACACCTCCAGACTGGCCCAACATCAACACACAAAAATCATATATCGCCCCTCAATCAGGTAATCACAAGCCGTCGATGCACAGCTGATATCGAGCGTTTATGCACGTATACGAATGCATAGAAGGAATTGAAACAGTTACTTTTCAAGCTGAATCAATGACGCATGATAATAATTAAAGAAAGTGGGATTTCCTAAGGTTCTGCAACCTCTCCAAGATAAGTATAGACATCTCTGTACCGATCCGCGAGACTATGCTAAACCTGCTCACGACTCGTGAGACCTTTGTAACCTAGGCTCTGATACCAATTTGTCATAACCCAAAACCACCCCGGTCGTGATGGCGCCTATCATGGAACTAGGCCAGCCAACATATTCCTAAAACCAATCAATATTTTTCATTATTAGGATAAAATCAAAGCTTTTTAACAATAAGCCTTTATAAAGTGTTTAAAACAAAACAATAGTGCGGAAAGAAAGCCCGACATTGGGGTGAAACTAGTCATGAGCATCTACTACAATTGTCTGACAACATCAAGACCAATATGGCCGGGAAAATCACAAGAATACACTTAGGGAGAATGAGGGAGAAAAGCAGGGCTGCGATCGCCATGCATCTACCTTGCTAACTCTGATAAACCTACCACCGAGCTTAGAAATACCTGAACCTGCACAATGTGAGTACACCAACTCAGCAAGTAATAATAGTAAATAAAGACTGAGCAGTAGGAAACAAATAAGATCCACATCATGATAAACTCAGTAAGAACAACACATGTTTAATCAGAATATGAGTCAAATCATCTCATTTAAAATCTAGTTTTTAGTAAAAATCATTTGAAGATGCTTTCCCAATAGTTTCAATAGAGGTTCAATGTAGTTTACACATAATCGGCGCCTCGGGCAAAACATAGTTCATATACAACCCATTGGGCAAAACCTCTCGATCACTTCTATACACCTCATAACATAAAAATCTCAGTGGAAATAACAAAGCCAAGTCAGTGATTAAATTCCGAACATCTCGTAAAAACTCTAGTTTAATGAAAGTTATTTAAAAATATTTGTTCAACATTTTCAATGGAGGCTCAGTATAAAGAGGAGTGAAAATAGTAATTTCATAAAAACAAGTCTCTCGGGCAAAGCATCTCTCATATATATATATATATATATATATATATATATATATATATATCTATTT
>MU683630.1:29714-77043 GCA_026770625.1 Nicotiana glauca
TCGAGACTCAACTCTCACCAATCAGCAGTCACACTCAGCATCACACTCAATAGGTACCTTATAATATTGTTGTGACATGAAGCCCAATCCATAAATATTTAATCGACTGCGCTCACTAGGGGTGTGCAGATTCCGGGGGAGCTCCTACAGCCCAAGCGCTATATCATTATGGCATGCAACCCAATCCAACATATCGCTGCGGCGTGCAGCCCGATCCATATATCGCCACGGTGTGTAGCCCGATCCATATATATATATATATATATATATATATATATATATCATTGCATCGTGTAGCTCAATCCACAAATATATAATTCTCACAACTAGGCCCTCGGCCTCTCAGTCATCAACCTCGCAATCAGGCTCTCGACCTTTCTCAGTAATCTACCTCACAAGCCACTCGGGCTATAAGTAAAACAGGGTGCTTAGCCCAAAATATCTTTTTTATGCACAAAGGAATAATAAATACTGAGTTATGAAATCAATAAAAACATAACATGACTGAATATAAATCTTAAGTCAAAATAGTGAGGAAATAATAAGGAATATCCCCTAAGGGTCCAAGCAACTTGGCACGAGACCCAAATATGGCATTCAGCCCAAAACGTAATAGTATTTTCCAAAACACAAGTGTATCAAATAGTTTTCAGTCACATACGCAACTTAAGAGTCGCTACGGGACGGACCAAGTCACAATTTCCAACAGTGTGTGCCTCGCCTCAATATAGTGAAATAAAGTAAAATCCGAGGTTTCATACCCTTAGGACAAGATTTACAATCATTACTTAACTCAAACCGAATGAGAATTTACTCCGCAATGCCCTTGCCTCTCGACTCGGTCTCAAATCGCCCCGAATCTATCCAAAATCATAATCATATCATCAATACATGCCAAAGGAACAAAGCCTACTCGAAAATTATCAAATTAAAATCAAAATCCCAAATTTGCTCAAACCCGGCCCCCGGGCCCACATCTCGGAATCCAACAAATATCACAAAGCTAGGAGGTCCTTTCACTCCCGAGTTTATACATACCAAAATGATCAAAATAGGACCTCAAATGGCCCCTCAAATCCCCAATTTAAACTCTCCAATTTCAAGCCCTAATCTCCTAATTTCTTCTCAAATTTCCCACTAATATCATGATTAAGTAAGGGAATAATTGCCATAAACATAAGGTACAAGGTCTAGGTAGCTTACCTCACTGAAAAAACTTGATTCCCCTTGGAATCACTGCTTAGAGCTCCAAAATTGGCCAAAAATGGTGGAAGAAAGACTAAAATTCGCGAAGGGAAGTTTATATACTTTCTTCCCAGGGGTTCCACACCTGCTATCCCATAAGCTCAACTGCACTTCCGCTTCTACAAAAAAATATCCGCTTCTACGGATTTCACTTACCTACCAGGCCTCGCATCATCGGTCGCCTCACCGCTTCCGTGTTATTGCAGATGCAGTTACCAAGTCACATCTACGGTCCTCCACGCATCTGCGCCTCTTTTTCGTTCCTGCAGAGCTCGCACCTGCGGTCCCCAATCCGCTGGTGCGGATATGACAGAAGCAACAACATGAACTGCAATTTCTCAAGTTTAAGCTTTCCGAAAACTATCCGAAATTACACCGAGGCCCCCAGAACCTCAACCAAAAATACGAACAAGTCACATAACATCATTCAAATTCATACCAACCCTTGTAACACTCAAAACAACATCGAAATACCAAATCATCCTCGGATTCAAGCCTAAGTATTTCCAAACTTTTGAATTTCGCAACTGATCCAAAAACCTATCAAACTTCATCTGAATGAACTGAAATTCTGCACACACGTCACAAGTGACACAACGGACCTAATCAAAGTTTCCGAAATTCCATTCTGATCCCATTATCAAAATTTTCACTCCCGACCAGAAAATGCCAAATTTTCAATTTCGCCAATTCAAGCCTAAATCTACCACGGACCTCCAAAATACATTCTGAACAGGCTCCTAAGTCAAAAATCATCCAACGGAGCTAAACAAATCATAAAAATTCAAATCCGATATTGAATACTAAAAAGTCAAGATTTGGTCAATCCTTTCAAATTTAAAGCTTCAAGCTGAGAAACATTCTTCCATATCTGTTCTGATTAACCTTAAAACCAAAACCGACGATTTACATAAGTCATTACATATCATACGGTGCTAGTCATGATCGATAACTGGCGAACGAAGTGCAAATGCTCAAAACGACCTGTCGGGTCGTTACAAACTTAAAAGAAGCTAAGCATATTGCATCACTAATAAAAATAACTGTTTACCGACACAGTAGTACCGACAAACTTTTTTGTCGCTATTCCGAGGGACATTCCGACGGAGTCCCTCGGTTCTTTTGGACTTATAATTTCTATTTATTTTAAAAGTAACCTACGAAAAACTCTCGGTATATAATGATACTTTGACCGGTCAAAATTTAATTTATTGTACTGATGCACTCCGTCGGTTATTTACCGACGGACTCCTTCGGAATATTTTGTATCGATATTTTTGAATTATTTTGTTTAGGTACTGATGGTGTCTCTCGGTGCATTTATGAAAAAGAAAATAAAGTTATCCACGTACTCCATCGCTATTGCATTTACATAATATTTTAAATTTTGTTCTTACAGTACCGATGGACTTCCATCGGTAATTTAACTATATAATCTTATACATAATTATTTTGTATTATTTATTACACAATAGCGAGGGAGGTCGTCGGTAAGTCCCACAGTAAGTGTTTACTTAGTTATCTTAGTGGTTGATTAGCCTATTTATTGAAATTTATACTAAGTGGAGATAATTACACTACTTAAAAATATATTAGCGGTAGTTAGCTTACTAATTTATAACTACACAAAAAAGTAAAATTGTAGTATCCTTAACTACATTGATTATCCTATACATTAGTAATTGCACACTAAGAAGAAGTGTATTAGTCGTTTTCGTAAGAAATATTAGTGATGGTTTATCTTATAAATTGATAATTACCGTGATTAGAGGTGTATTAATGTTGTCCTTAATTATGTTAACAATTAATTATCATACATATTGATAATATACTAAACAAAAGTCTATTAGTTATATTTAGATTATAGATTGATAATTACACGAAGTATAAGTGTATTAATAATATATCTGTAAGTAATGTTGGTGATTGATTAGGCTATATACATTGATAATAGCATTAAGTATTAGTGAACTACTGACATCCTTATATAAGTAACGTTCGTGATTGATTAGCCTATACATTGATAATTATACACTAAATTGAAGTGTATTAATGCTATTTGTGAGAAATGTTTGTGATCGTTTATTTTTAGTTTGAAAATTAAAGTAATTAGAGGTTTGGTAGTGGTATCCTAAAGTAATGCTAGTGATTCATTAGCCTATACATTGATAATTATACTACTTAAGTAGAAGTATATTAGTATAATCTTAAGAACTATTATTGATTGATTAGCTTATGCATTGAGAATTATACTAAGTAGAAATGTATTAGTAATATCAGTAAGTAATGTTAGCAATTGATTAACTTATAAATTGATAATTACATAAAGTAGATGCTTATTAGTGGTATGCGTAAGTAATATTAATGATTGGTTAGCCTATCTATTAATAATTACACTGAATAAGTAAAAGCTTATCAGTAGTAGTTTTAAGAACTATTACTAATTGATTAGCTTATACATTGAGAATTACACTAAGGAAGTGTATTAGTAATATCAGTAAGAAATGTTAGAGATTAATTAATTAGCTTATATATATGTATATGTATATATATGTGTGTGTGTGTGTGTGTGTGTGTACACATACGCAGACACACTAATTAAGTATCACGACCCTAAAACTGACTCGGTCGCGATGGCGCCTATCGTGAAACTAGGCTAGCCGACACAAACCCAAAACCAACCAAAAAATCATAAGAAGTCATTTAAAACCATTAATTAACTAAAATCACATAATATAAGTTTAAACGAATAGTGCGAAAATATAACTCAAGCCCGACATCGAGGTGTTACCAGTCATGAGCAACTACAAACTCGTCTAGGAACAAGAAAGGAAAACATAAATACTAAGACAATATAAATAAGATAGGAAGGAGAAGCACAGGGATGCGAATGCCAAGCAGCCACCTAGTCAACTCTGGAGACCTTCTGGAAGACTGATCAGCACTCACTATCGTGTCCCGAGACTCCTGGATCTGCACACAAGGTGAATGGAATAATGTGAGTATGCCAACTCAGTAAGTAATAAAAGTAAAAGCAGCTAAGCAGTAAGAATACAGGTAATTTCACGTCATAGCACTATAGCAAAGCAGCATATGTCCAGAACAATACAATAAATCAATAAACTCGTAAAAACAACTCAATTTAGTAAAACATTTTTATAACACCTTTTAATAGTTTCAAAAAAGTGAAGAAAACAGTGAGTAAAAGGACAAAAACATAAATATCCCTCGGGCAAAACATGTACTACAATTGCATAGCAACAGAATCAGCCCCTCCGGCTATCTGACAATCACTCGTAATCAGCCCCTCGGGCAACAACATGAAACAACAATAGCCCCTCGGGCAATATCACATCTCTCACACTGGGTACCTGCGCTCACTGGGGGTGTTCAGACTGCGAAGAGGCTCCTATAGCCCAAGCACTATCACAAGCCATCTCGTGGCATAATAAACAGACTCTCGGCCTCTCATATACGACAAATCAGTACACATGCTATGGTGCGTGGCCCAATCCCATAATATCCTCACAACACAGGCCCTCGGCCTCACTCAGTCAGAAATCTCTCAAGTCACTCAAGCAATAGTAAAACATGATGCCTAGCTTAAAATATTATTAAAGTATCAAAACGGAGTAAATACGACTGAGTTATGAAATCAGTAAAATATAGCATGACTGAATACAAATGTTAAGCCAAAACAATGAGGAACGATAGTAAAAAGCCCCTAAGGGTCCAAAGAGTTGGCACAAGACCCAAATATGGCATTCAGCCCAAAACGTGCTAATACTTTCCAAAATGCAATAGTATCAAATAGTTTTCAATCAAATACGCGACTTAATATTCGCACGGGACGTACCAAGTCACAATCCCCAATGACGCCCGATCCCATACTCGTCATCTAACATGTACGTCACCTCAAAGTAGCACAACAATGTTAAATCGGCGTTTCATACCCTCAGAATAATATTTACAATCATTACTTTCCTCAATTCGATCCAAACTCTAGAACGCGATGACTTTGCCTCTCGATTTGGCCTTCAAATGCTCCAAATATAACAAAAATCAGTATCATACCATTAATATGTGCTAAAGGAACAAATCCCAAGCAAAAATAATCAAATTAACTCAAAAATCTCAAAATTGGCCAAACCCAACCCCCAGGTTCACGTCTCGAATTTCAATAAAAATTACATCAATAGAATCCTTATCCTCTCACGAGTCCATACATACCAAGAACATCAAAATCGGATCTCAAATGGCCCCTCAAATCCCCAATTTACACTCTCCAATTTTAAGCCCTAATTCTCCAATTTTAGGCTTTGAATCCCACTAATTTCATGTCTAATTAGTTAGAAATCATCATAGAATCGAGTATTAAGTTCAAAAATCTTACCTCCAAGTGTTTCCCTTCGATTCCCTCTTAATACCTCTGAAAAAGCTTCAAAACTCACTCAACAATGGTGGAAATGGGATAAAAATCACGAAGACCACTATTTAAACACTCTGCCCGGGGATTATTTCCTTCTTCGCGAACGCGGCAGCTCCCTTGCGTTCACAAAATACGAAATTCCATTGTCCAATAATTCCTCTTTCGTGAACATGAGTCTTTCCACGTGAACATGAAGCTTCAACTTCCCAATCCTTCACGAACGGGACCATACCTACGCGAACACGATGAACAACACTAGGGCCCCAGTTGCTCCAACTTCCCTATACGAACGCGGGACCTACATCACGTTCGCGATGCACACTCTGCCTCACCTTTTGCAAATACGGAACCAACATCGCAAATGCGAAGAGTAATCCACATGTCTCACTCCACATCCCTTCGCGAACGCGAGAGCCTACTCGCGAACGCGAAGGACAAATCTCTGCAACAGAAACCTAAAGAAATCTGCAACTATCCAAACCAAGAATTTGATCCGTTAACCACCCGAAACTCACCCGTGACCCTCGATACCTCAACCAAACATGACAACATATCTCATAACATCATTAAAAATTTTCCCAGCCTTCGAAACGCTCAAAATAACATCGAAACATCAAATCACTATCGGATTCAAGCCTAAGGATTTCCAAACTTCCAAATTCCACAATCAATCAAAAAGTCTGTCAAACCTCGTCCAAATGACCTGAAATTTTGTAAACACATCCTAAATGACACAACGGACCTACTCCAATTTCCAAAATTCTATTCCGATCCCTATATCCAAATTTCCACTACCAACCTTAAAACGTCAAAATTCTAATTTTGCCAATTCAAGCCTAAATCTACCCCCGGACCTCCAAAATACATTTTGATCATGCTCTTAAGTCCCAAATCACCTAACGAAGCTATTCAAACCATCATAATTCACATTCGAGACCTTTTTCACATAAGTCAACATCTAGTTGACTTTTCCAACTTAAGCTTACTCAAAAGAGACTAAGAGGGTGTTTGGCTAAGCTTATAAGCTGGTCAAACTGGCTTATAAGTACTTTTTGGCTTATCTACGCATTTGGTAAAATTAAAAGTGTTTATAAGTTAGTGCTTATAAGCTAAAAATAAGCCAAAAGCCATAAGTTGGTCTCCCCCAACTTATCAAATTTCAACTTATAAGCACTTTAGGTTTGACCAAAATATTTACTATTCTATCCCTAAAATACTTCTTTTTAAACAAAACTCTTTGTATACCCAATTTTTTAGCTGCTTATTATTAATTTCAACACTTTTATCCAAACACGTAACTGCTTATTTTTTAAATCAGCTTCAGCAGTTAAAAATATTTTTCAGCACATATGCTTATCAGCTACTCTAAATCAGCTAAGCCAAACGGGCTCTAAGTGTCTCATTTCTCTACAAAACTACTCCGAACCCGAACCAACCAACCCGATACCACATAATACAGCTAAACAAGACATAAAGAAGCAAAAATAGAGGAAACAAAGCGGAAACTCATTAAATGACCGGTCAGATCGTTACATTAAGTAGAAGTATATTAGTAGTATTATTAATTCTCACACTAAGCCGAAGTATATTAGAAATATATCAGTAAGAAATGTTAGCAATCAATTAGCTCATAGATTGATAATTGCAGAAAGTAGATGCGTATTAGGAATATCACTAATTAATATTAATGATTGATTAGACTATGTATTAATAATTATACTAATTAAGTAGAAGTGTATTAATATTATTCTTAAGAACTATTACTGATTGACTAGCATATACAAGTGTATTAGTAATATCAATAACAAATATTAGCTATTTATTAGCTTATAAATTGATTATTACAAATAGTAGTTGTGTATTAATGATATCCTTAAGTAATATAAATGATTGATTAGTATATGTATTAATAGTTGCACTAAATAAAAGTGTATTAGTTGTAATTAATTTATATATTGACAATTAAATTAAGTAAAAGTATACTAATAGTATATCTTTAACTAATATTAGTGATTGATTAGCCTACACAATGAAAATTCTACTAAGTAAAGGTGTATTAGCAGTCTCTTAAGAAATATTACTCATTGATTAGTTTATAAACTAATAACCACACTAAGTAGAAGTATATTTGTGATATCCTTAAGTAATATTAGTGATTGATTAGACTATTAATTGATATTTAACTCGGTAAACGTGGCTTAGTAGTAATTAGCTTGTAAATTAATAATTACATTAGCTTATGATTTATTTTAAATTATTAATAGTAATTATATTTTTTACATTACCTTGTAATTAGAAGGCGGGTAAAAGAACTAGGTAAAAGAACAAAATACTATGTAACTACCCGATCGGTCATTTTGAGCATTTGTACTTTGTTCGGTAGTTTGGGGGCACGAGTAGCTCCGTATGATATATTTGGACTTGTGTGCAAAATTTGAGTTCATTCCAATTTGATTTGATATATTTCGGCGTATATTTTCGGAAGTCGGATGTTCGAAAGTTCATTCAGTTAGATTTGAGGTGCATTTCGTCGTTTCGATATTGTTATGTGTGTTTTTAGGCCTCGAGTAGGTCCGTATTATGATATGAAACTTTTTGGTATGTTTAGACGGAGTCCCAAGGGGTTCAGGTGAGTTTTAGATAGGTTTGGGTTGTGTTGCGCTCCCTTTTCTTATATTTCGATGTCATTTCTTCAAGCATAAATAGTACCACATTGAACAAATGAGCTTTGATTTCTGTTTTTATTGAAGAATTAGATATGTATCGTAATTACGAAGTTATAAAAAAAAGAATCATCAAATTTTGACATCGTATGAGAATTTTATGGTTATTTTACTAAGAATTGAGTTGCCAGATTTTTCAGATTAATTACGAAATTGCCAATGCTGCGTATTTAAAAATCTACATTATTTTTAAATATTGAAATCAACATATCTCCTTTAATATAAAGTCAAATGGAGTGATTCAAGAGTCTAACTTGACTATAATTTTATAAGAAATCCATTGGAGGTATTAAAAGTGAGTTTCAAGATCTTTTAGCGCAAAAAAAGAGGCAGAGCAGTGTTAAAACAAGGGTTTTATGCATTTAACGTATTTTGAGTTGGGGAGCTCAGAATTAGGCAAGTTTTCTAGGCGCTTTTTAGCATATGAATTGGGGTAAGTATTCTCTACTTGGTTTTGATTATATTTCATGAATCTATATTTAATTTTAGCTTTTAGTTGATGAATTTTAAAGAGGAAATTGGGGGTTTTGGCCTAAAGTTTCATAATATGAATTTTTGAGTTTTGAACACCGATTAGGAGTCGGATTTGAGTGAAAATAGTATGGTTGAACTCGCAATTGAATGGGTTGATAGATTTTGTAAGTTTTGTCGGGTTCCGAGGTGCGGACTCGGGTTGGGATTTTTGGGCAATTTCGGAATTTTGATTAAAGATTCGACCTTTTCCGATTGGGATTGGTTTCTTTAGCATTGTTTGATGTATTTGTGTTGTTTTTTATTAGTTCCGAGTCATTCGGAGGTCGGAACGTGCGTGATGGGATTCTTGGAGTGTCGCTTGGCTTGCTGGTTGTCGGAATTGGCTTGTTTAAGATAAGTAACTCTTCTAAGCTTATTGCTAAGGGTATGAAACCTCGAACTACATTTTATGTGATTAGTATTAAGGTGACGCACATGCTAGGTGACGGGTGTGTGGGCGTTCACTCTGTGAAATGGGGCTCTGTTGTTCTCATGGCCCTGTATAGTGGCCCTATTTTGTTGATATTTGTGTTTTCATCATGTGATAAAGTAATTGAGCTATCAATCATGCTAAATATCATGTTTAAGCTTTATGCTGATATTATCTGTACCTATAGTGGTTATGGCTGTTGTCATCTCACTGATTTCCATTTATACTTTGTACTTAGTCATATTCATGCATTTATATCGTATCTCAGTCTCAGCTATTGTTGTTGATGTATCATATCATTATTGTCGGGCTAGTTTCATGACATTTTATGCCTGTGAGTGAGACTGGAAAGAGTGATGACTGAGTGAGGCCGAGGTCCTAATTGTGAGGTTATAAATATATATATATGGATTAGGCTGCATGCCGCAGCAATATATATATATATAGGGCTGCACGCTGCAACGATATATCGCTTGGGCTGTAGGAGCCCCTCTGGAGTCTGTACACCCCAGTGAGTGCAGTCAACTATATATATGGATCAGGCTGCACGCCGCATAAATTATTATATAGGGCTGAGTGATTTAGTGTGCTAAGTATTGAGCTTAGTAAGAAAGGGTGCAAGGTAATGTGATTGAGTACTCTCAGAGTGTGAGTACATGTTTCATCTCTAAGATACATGGCATTCACATGCATACATGACATACATGTATAGAGATGCATTCTTTCTCATGCTATATAGTATCGCATCATTCATGACTTATTATATACGTTGATATGTGGGTATGGAGAGGTATATACTTGTTATTTGGAAAGGAAATGAAATATTTTATTTATTGTAAAAAGGATATTTGGAAAATTACAGTTTTCGAACTTACTTGTACTTTTGGCATTTTCGGTAAGAAATTAGGGATTTTATTTCACTGAGATATACCAAAGGAAGAAGCTCAAACGAGATAGCTTGGACTACTATTGGGATGAGCCTTATTTTTTCAAAATTTGTAATGATGGTGTGATCCGAAGATGTATTTCGGAAGAGGAGCAAATGCGTATTCTTGATGCTTGTCATTTCTCTAATTACGGTGGTCACCATGGTGGGACGAGGACAGCTTCAAAGGTGCTTAGCTGTGGATTTTATTGGCCTATGTTGTACAAGGATATGGGTGAGCTTGTGAAGAGATGTGATGAGTTCCAGAGAGCAGGTCGAATTTCAAAGAAGGATGAATGCCTCTCACCACTATTCTTGAGGTTGACATATTTGATATGTGAGGCATCGACTTCATGGGACATTTTGTAAGTTCATGTGGCAACACGTACATTCTAGTGGCCATTTATTATGTTTCCAAGTGGGTTGAGGCCGTGGCTTTACCCAACAGCGAGGCCCGGAGTGTGGTGGCTTTTCTCAAGAAGAATATCTTTACACGGTTTGGCACTCCTAGGAAATCATCAGTGATGTGGGCTCTCATTTCTGCAATAAGATATTTGATACTCTGCTTGCAAAGTATGGTGTCAATCACAAGGTTGCCAACCCTTACTATCCTCAGGCTAGTGGGCAAGTTAAGGTCTCCAACAGGGAGATTAAGAGCATATTGTTAAAGACTGTCAATGCAAATAGGACCAACTGGTCAAAGAAACTGGATGATGCTTTATGGCTTACAGGATTGCTTACAAGACTCCGATTGGTATGTCTCCATACCGGTTGGTATTTGGGAAAGCTTGCCATCTACCGGTTGAGTTCTAGCACAAGGCCGTGTGGGCTTTGAGAAAGTTAAATCTTGAATAGGATGTTGTAGCAGATCTTCGGGTGGAGAAACTTAATGAGCTTGATGAGTTCTGGTTTCATGCCTATTCCAGCTCGTCCTTGTATAAGGACAAAATAAAGTACTTACATGACAAGTATGCCTGTAGCAAGGAATTCAGAAAGGTGACTTGGTTCTCTTATTCAACTCCCGGTTACGACTGTTTTCGAGAAAGCTCAAGTCAAAATGGAGTGGACCTTTTGAGGTGGTGCTTGTAACTCCATTTAGTGCTCTTGATTTGAAAAACAAAAATGGTAAAATCTTCAGAGTTAATGGGAACAGAGTGAAGCATTATCTTGGCATGTTTAAGGACAGCCACGTGGTAGCAATGATCCATCTCAAATGATTGATGGTAACCTACGCCGTGTCGCAACGTTAAATCAGGCGCTTCTTGGGAGGCAACCCATGTGTTTTTCTTCTTTTTGATTGTCTTCTTAGTATAGGATTTGTTTTGAACTAACTGGTTGTGAGATGTGTGTAAGAAGGTGTAATGCAGGGCAGGACTAAGCTGGAAAAATGTCTCAACACTCTGAAGTTGGACCGCTGCCAATGCTCCTTTTTTCCGCTGTCAGCGGTGTCCATACCATGGAGGTGGGATTTTATGGAGGTCACCGGTGCTAAAAAGTCCAAAATGGGTGTTCTCTGAAGTTCCAACCGTGCCCGCGGTGCATTCTTCACGGTCAGCAGTGCCTAACTGCGGCAGCGTACCACTTACTGCTCTCAGCGATAGTTTTAATACAGCAGGTCTTCATTTCTTCACAAGCGTGGACCGCGGTGATTTACCATGGCCGCACTAGGTAAGTTGTATGGGTCCCAGGGTATTGTCGATAAAATAGAACCTCGGGTAGACTTTTACCCTTTTCGATCTTTTTACTCTTAGAGAAAAAATTTCACTATTCATGTTAGCCGTAATTTGCACAAGCACAATCAAAGTTCATTTTTCACCACTAATCTCCCATCTGGAACTTCACTCATTCTTTAGTCTTTAAATTTGTACTTATTTTTTTTTTTGTTTTAACTGTTAGTTTCTACTTCTTCTTCTTCTTCTTTTTCATTTACTTTTTGTGACGACCCAAAGGGCAATCACCTGTTTTCTCTTTCATTCCATACTTTTGAGGCCTTGAAAACCTAATTTTTACTTGCCTTATTTTGCGCGCGCAGTCCGGGCGCGTAGCCGGAAAGCTTATGTGTTAAATTCTGTGAAACAATTTCAAAATGTGGCTTTAAAATGATTAAAGTTGACTTGGGTCAACATTTTGGGTAAACGGACCTGGACCAGTGATTAGACGGTCCCGAAGGGTCCATAGAAAAATATGGGACTCGAGCGTATGCCCGAAATCGAAATCCGAGGTCCCGAGCCCGAGTAATGAATTTTTTAAAAGAAATGGTTTTTCTAAAATTTATTTGGAAATTTGAAATGAAAATAGATTAGAAAGCATCGGTATCGGGCCCGTATTTTGGTTCCAGCGCCCGGTACAGGTCTTATATGTGGTTTAAGCACTTCCTGTGAAGTTTGGTCGAAATCGGACGTCATTTGACGTGTTTCGGACCTAAATATCTAAAAATGAAAGTTTATGAAGTTTGATGAAAAAGTGATGATTTTGAGGTTTGATTCCTCGTTTATGATGTTATTTTGGAGATTTAATCGCATGGTTAAGTTCGTAGGATATTGTTGAGTTTGTGTGTGTGTTTGGGTGGGAGCCCCGAGGGCTCGTGAGTGTTTCGGAGGAGTGTCGGATTGGTTTTTGAACTTAAGAAATTGCAGAATCTACTGTTTGCTGGTGTCCAGTCAATTGCTCTATGTGATCGCATAGTGTTAATCTTCAGGGGGTCCATTTGTTGTATGCGATTGTAACTCCCTTCTGCGATCGCATAGTACTAGCCTGAGAAGCCCCTTATTTTCTTCTATGCAATCGCAATTATCGCTCCGCGATCGCAGTGAACACTTCCCCTTCCTCTATGTGATCGCATGACTTCCTTCGTGATCGCATAGGCCATTTTCGCCCAGTTAAATTTTTAAAAACAGAACCAGTAGCTACGGGATTTAGTCCATATTTCACACGAGTTCTTCTTCTCCACAGCTCTTGAGCGAATTTTTGAGCACTTCTTCACCAAAGCTTCTAGGGTAAGTAAATTCTCACTCATTTCCTTCATCTTCCTTCATTAATTAATGAGTTTCTAAACCTAAATCATGTAATCTAGGGTTGAAATTGGGGGAAAAGGGTAAAGTTAGAGTTTTTTAATTTTCTTTGATTTAGACCTCGTTTTGGGGTTAGATTTGAAAATAAATTATATATTCGGGATCGTGGGGGAATGCGTGACATGGAATTAGTTCGAACCTCGTGTTTTGACCAAGCGGGCCCGGGGTCGATTTTGGGAATTTTTGGAAGAAAGCTAGAAATTCATATTTAGGCATTGGGTTTGATTTGTTTAGCTATTATTAATATTGTAAGATCATTATTTCATAGATTTGATCGAGTTGGAGCCGAATTTGAGGGGTAAAGCTATACTAGAGGCTTGAGTTGAGTTTAGAGCATTCGAGGTAAGTGTTTGGTCTAACTTTGGCTTGAGGGAATAGGAGTAGAGTCTTATTTGCTAATTGCTATTTGTCGAGTACGGTGTATAGGCATGGTGACGAGTATCTATACACTGGTGTCTAGCATGACCGTGTGTCCTTATATTGAGATTATCCTGAATTGTTGTGACTCTTCCATGCTTATTTGATGATTTCTATATACTGTAAAGAGCATGAGACAGAGATTATGATTACCAAACTCCGTGGAGCAATGGCTCGAGTTGTGCTACGGATTGAGAAGGTACATGATATGAAATGACTCGTGGAGCGATGGATCGAATGTTAAAGTGAATTATAAGTGAGAAGTGTAAGAAAGAGAAAGAGTTGATGGTTACTCCCTTGCCCGAATGTGTTATTGGTTTGGTTGATTTTCTCCCTTGCCGGGATTTAGTTATGTTGTTGTATTCCCTTGCCGGGATTGCTGTCACTAGTTGTTACTGCCCCCTACCCCTTACTTGTGATTGTTGATTGGGTGAGGTTTTGTTATCTATATATGGATAGGGTTACACGCCGCAATAGTGATAATTGTGGATCGGGTCGCACGCCGCAACAACACTATATATTTGTGGATCAGGTTGCGCGCCGCAACAACACTATATAATTGTGGATCGGGTTGCACACCGCAACAACACTGTATACTTATGGTTCGGATTGCACGCCGCAACAGTGATGATTGAGGATCGGGTTGCACATCGCAAAAGTATTGTATGTGATTGGGTCGGGTTGCGCGCTACAACAAATTATAGCTTAAGTGTGTTTATTTCGGATTTAAGTTTTTGTTGGATGTTCTATCCTTAAGTTTAGACTTCTTGTTTTAACTGTTGCCTCCTCACAGCATGTTTCCCTCTCTTTTTATAAACTGCTTATTTCCTGTTTATTTTCCGCATATATTTCATAACTGCACAGGTTTATCTGGTAGTCTGATCTAGCCTCGTCACTATTTCGCCGAGGTTAGGCTAGACACTTACCAGCACATGGGGTCGGTTGTGCTGATGCTATACTCTGTGCATCTTTTTGCACAGATCACAGTACCGGAGCAGCAGCTTTTGGACAGCCGTAGGAGCATTGGGAGCTGACTTCAGTCCAGAGATCCCGAGTTAGCCTTGCTTACGTTCGCATGGCCCGGAGTCTCTTCTATCTTTATTCTGTTTGTTGTCCTTGTACCGGAACAAACAGTATTGTATTTTATTCAGACTCTATTTTTAGTATTCTATAGACGTTCGTGAGTTAGTGACTCCAGTTCTGGGTAGAGTTTGTGAGTGAACTTCTGCATTTGTTTTCAGTTATTTATATTCAAGACTCCCGCTTTATCATATTATGTTTTGTTTTTATTAAATGGTCAAAATTTTCTAAATGAAGTAAGCTACAATTAGTAGGCACCATCACGACTCCCGAGGGTGGGAAATTAGGGTCGTGACAAGTTGGTATCAGAGCACTAGGTTACATAGGTCTCGCTACTCACAGACAAACTTGGTAGAGTCTGAGGGATCGGTATGGAGACGGCTATATTTATCCCCCAGAGGTTACGGAGTTAGGAAAAATTTCACTTTTGTTCTTTCTTGTCGTGCGATTCTGTTTCTCAAATATTGATTGTCTTTCTACTCTGTTCTTTCACAGATGCCCAGAACACGTGCTTCTTTTTCTACCACACAGCAGCCCGAGCCCCCAGCAGCAGTTCCTATGAGGGGCAGAGGCCGAGGCTGTGCCAGAGGCCGAGGCAGGGGCAGAGCTCAGCCTCGGGCAGCAGTCCTAGAGGTGGAGCCTCATATTGATTATGATGAGGAGGTTCCAGCCCCAGCAGCTCCGGTGGGCCCAGCTCAGGTCCCATGAGGGTTCATGGTCACCCCAGATCTTCAGGATGCTTTGGTTAGACTGGCAGGCTTTGTGGATAGTATCACTAGAGCGGGTTTGCTTCCAGTAGCACCAGCCACTTCTCAGGCTGGAGGAGTTCAGACTCCTGCTACACGTACTCCGGAGCAGGTAGTTCCCCAGGCTCATATTCTAGTAGTTCAGCCAGTTGTGGTAGTTCAGCCAGGTATTGTGACCCAGGCTGGCGATAGAGCGGCTATGTCCTTAGATGCCTTGTGGAGGCTTGATAGGTTCTCCAAGCTCTTCACCATCACATTCAGCGGTACTTCTTCAGAGGATCCACTGGATTTCTTTTTTAGCTGCCATGAGATCCTTTGGACTATAGGTATTGTGGAGACCAATGGGGTCGACTTTGCCACCTTTCAACTAGCAGGATCTACCAAGACTTGGTGGAGGGACTATTGTTTATCCAGACCAGCAGGGTCGCCATCATTGACTTGGGACCAGTTTGTAGAATTGTTTTGGAAAAGTTTCTCCCAGTTACTCAGTGAGATGCTCTTCGCATGCAGTTTGAGCACCTTCAGTAGGGCTCTATGGCAGTCACTCAGTATGAGACCCGATTCATTTATCTAGCACGCCATGCTATTGTTATACTCCCCACCGAGAGAGAGGGGGTGCGGAGGTTTATTGATGGATTGATTCAGCCGATCCGTCTCTAGATGGCTATGGGAGCTGGGAGTGAGATTTCTTTTCAGGAGGCAACCAATACAGCCCGTAGAGTTGAGATGGCTCTTGCACGGAGAGGTGGTCATGGGTCAGATAAGAGGCCCCGTCATGTAGGTAGGTTTAGTGGTACCTTGTCTGGAGGTAGGGATTCTTATGATAGAGGCCATCCTCCGAGGCCCTTCCAATCAGCTCTCCAGGTCTCTCATGGTACTTCAGAGGGTCGTGGTTCTCAGCCGCATTATTCTGACTAGCAGCTTCACAGTTCCCCATCAACATCCATCAGTGCCCCACCACTTCAGAGTTTCCGAGGTGGACATTCAGGTCGACAGGCTCAATCACAGTCTTCTCAGCTGCAGCATTCAGGAGGGTGCTATGAGTGTGGTGAGATGGTCACATCAGGAGGGCTTGCCCGAGGTTGAGAGGTTATCAGTCACAGCAGCAGGGTCCTCATCCTATGATACAGGCATCAGGTGATCCACAGGCCGCCCAGCCAGCTAGAGGCGGGGGTAGAGGCCATAGAGGTGGAGGTAGAGACCATAGAGTTGGAGCTCAAACTGCCAGAGATAGAGGCCAGCCAGCAGCCGATCGTCCCAGAGATATGGTTTAGGGAGGCGGGGCCCAGCCCCGATGATATGCTCTTCTAGCCAGGCCAGAGGTTGAGTCTTCAGATGCGGTTATTACAGGTAATATTCTGGTCTGTGATAGGGATGCTTCAGTGCTATTTGACCCTGGGTCTACGTATTCGTATGTGTCGTCCTATTTTGCACCCTACCTGGTTATGCCTAGTCATGCTTTGAGTATTCTTGTTTATGTATATATACCGGTGGCTGATTCTATAGTGGTCGACCGAGTTCATCATTCCTGTGTGGTAGTATTTGAGGTTCTTGAGACCCGTGTTGATTTATTGCTGTTAGACATGGTGGATTTCGATGTTATATTAGGGATGGATTGGTTGTCCACGTATCATGCTATCTTGGATTTTCACGCCAAGACCGTGACCTTGGCTTTACCAGATTTGCCCCGATTGGAGTTGAAAGGGACCCCAGGGCATACCACCCGCAGTGTTATTTCATATGTGAAGGCTCGACGCAGGGTCGAGAAGGGGTGTTTAGCTTATCTGGCATATGTTCGCGATTCCAGCGTAGAGGTCTCTTCTATTGATTTTGTTCCTATTGTTTGGGAGTTCCCCGGGGTTTTTCCTTTAGACCTGTCGGGTATGTCGCCCGACAGGGATATTGATTTCTATATTGATTTGGCTCCGGGCACTCAGCCCATTTCCATTTCGTCGTATCGCATGGCCCCGCCAGAGTTGAAGGAGTTAAAGGAACAGTTGCAAGACTTGCTAAAAAAGGGTTTTATCAGACCTAGTGTTTCTCCTTGGGGTGCGCCAGTGTTATTTGTGAAGAAAAAGGATGGTTCGATGAGGATGTGCATTGATTACTGGCAATTGAACAAAGTCACAATAAAGAACAAGTATCCACTGCCGAGGATTGACGATTTGTTCGACCAGTTTCAGGGTGCAAAGGTATTTTCAAAGGTAAACTTGAGATCTGGCTACCATCAGTTGAGGATTAGGGCGTCTGATGTCCCTAAGGCAGCATTCCGCACTCGGTATGGGCATTATGAGTTTTTGGTCATGTAATTTGGGTTGACCAATGCCCCAATAGCATTTATGGAGTTGATGAATCGAGTGTTCAGGCCTTATTTAGACTTGTTCGTGATAGTCTTTATTGATGATATTCTGGTGTACTCCCACAGCCAGGAAGAGCACGAGCAGCACCTTAGAATGGTTCTTCAGACTCTGAAGGATAGTCAGTTATATACTAAGTTCTCGAAGTGCGAGTTCTGGTTGAGTTCGGTTGCATTTCAGGGTCACGTCATATCAACAAAGGGTATTCAGGTGGACCCGAAGAAGATTGAGGCAGTCAAGAACTGGCCTAGACCAGCATCAGCTACCGAGATTCGGAGTTTCTTGTGGTTAGCAGGCTATTATCGTCGGTTCGTGGAAAGATTTTCATCTATTGCAACCCCGATGACCAGATTGACCCAGAAGGGTGCCCAATTCAGATGGTTAGATGAGTGTGAGGCGAGCTTTCAAAAGCTCAATACAGTTCTGACTACAGCACCGGTATTGGTTTTGCCCACAGGTTCAGGGCCTTATACAGTCTATTATGATGTTTCCCGTATTGGGCTTGGTGCAGTATTGATGCAGGGTGGCAGAGTCATTGCCTATGCTTCGAGGCATTTGAAGATCCACGAGAAGAATTATCCGGTTCATGATCTAGAATTGGCAGCCATTGTTCATGCCTTGAAGATTTGGAGGCATTATCTGTATGGTGTGACGTGTGAGGTCTACACTGATCACAAGAGTCTCCAGTACTTGTTCAAGCAAAAGGAGCTGAATTTGATACAGAGGAGGTGTTTGGAGTTGCTGAAAGACTATGATGTTACTATCTTATATCACCCGGGTAAGGCCAATATGGTGGTCGATGCATTGAGTAGGAAGTCCACCAGCATGGGTAGTCTTGCTTATATTCCGGTCAGCCAGAGACCGCTTGCTTTGGATGTTCAGGCCTTGGCCAATTGACTAGTGAGGTTGGATATTTCTAAGCCTAACAGGGTGTTAGCTTGCACGGTTGCTTGTTTTTCATTATTGGAGCATATTCGTGATCGGCAGTTTGATGATCCTCATTTGTGTGTCCTAAGAGACACGGTGCAGCGTGGAGGTGCCACGAAGGAGACCTTAGATAGCAATGGTGTTTTGATATTGCAGAGGCGAGTTTGTGTGCCTAATGTTGATGGGATTCGAGAGTTGATCTTAGCGGAGGCCCATAGTTCTCGATATTCTATTCACCCGGGCGCCGCGAAGATGTATCAGGACTTGTGGCAGTATTATTTGTCGCGTAGGATGAAGAAAGATATTGTTGCATATGTGTCTCATTGTTTGAACTGTCAGCAGGTTAAGTATGAGCATCAGAGGCCTAGTGGTTTGTTTCAGAGGATTGAGCTTCCCGAGTGGAAGTGGGAGAGGATTACCATGGATTTTATTACCAGACTTCCGATGACTCGAAAGAAGTTTGATGCAGTTTGGGTCATTGTTGATAGGCTGACCTAGTCGGCGAATTTCATTCATGTGGCAGTCTCCTATTCATCCGATAGATTAGCTGAGATTTATATTCGAGAGATTGTTCGCCTTTATGGTGTGTCGGCATCTATCATTTCGGACCGGGGTATGTAGTTTACCTCGCGCTTCTGGAGAGCAGTTCAGTGAGAGTTGGGCACCCAAGTTGAGTTGAGCATAGCATTCCATCCTCAGACGTACGGACAGTCCAAGCGGACTATTCAGATATTGGAGGATATGCTCCGAGCCTGTGTCATTGATTTTGGAGGCTCGTGGGATCAGTTTTTGCCTTTGGCAGAGTTCGCCTACAACAACAGCTACCAGTCCAACATTCAGATGGCTCCTTATGAGGCCTTATACGGTAGGCGATGTCGATCTCCGGTTGGATGATTTGAGCCGGGAGAGGGTCGGTTATTGGGTATAGATTTAGTTTAGGAGGTCTTAGATAAGGTCAAGATCATTCAGGACAGGCTCTGTTCGGCTCAGTCGTGGCAAAAGAGTTATGCAGATCGTAAGGTTCGGGATGTAGCTTTCATGGTTGGTGAGCAGATATTGCTCCGAGTGTCGTCTATGAAGGGCGTGATGAGATTTGGGAAGAAGGGCAAGCTCAGCCCTAGGTTCATCGGTCCATTTGAGATTCTCGATCATGTAGGAGAGGTGGCTTATAGACTTGCCTTGCCTCCTAGCTTTTCAGCCGTGCATCCAGTGTTTTATGTGTCCATGCTTCGGAGGTATTACGGCGACCCATCCCACGTGTTAGATTTCAGCACTGTCCAGTTGGACAAGGATCTGTCTTATGAGGAGGAGCCGGTAGCTATTCTAGACCGGTAGGTTCGACAGTTGAGGTTGAAGAGTTTTCCTTCAGTGCTTGTCCAGTGGAGAGGTCAGCCTCCTGAGGCATCGACCGGGGAGTCCGATTCTAATATGCGGAACCATTATCCTCATTTATTTTCCGACTCAGGTACTTCTTTCTTTTGTCCGTTCGAGGACAAACGGCTATTTTAGAGGTGGAGAATGTGACGACCCAAAGGGTCATCACTTGTTTTCTCTTTCATTCCGTGCTACTGAGGCCTTGAAAACCTTATTTTTACTTGCCTCACTTTGCGTGGCAGTCCAGGCGCGTAGCCGGAAAGCTTATATGTTAAATTCTGTGAAAAAATTTCAAAATGTGGTTTTAAAATGATTAAAGTTGATTTAGGTTAATATTTTGGGTAAACGGACCTGGACCCATGATTGAACGGTCCCGGAGAGTCCGTAAAAAAATATGGGACTCGGGCGTATGCCCGGAATCGAAATCCGAGGTCCCGAGCCCGAGTAATGAATTTTTTAAAAGAAATTGTTTTTCTGAAACTTATTTGGAAATTTGAAATGAAAATGGATTAGAAATCATAGGTATCGGGCCCGTATTTTGGTTCCGGCGCCTGGTACATGTATTATATGTGGTTTAAGCACTTCCTGTGAAGTTTGGTCAAAATCGGACGTCATTTGACGTGTTTCGGACCTAAATATCTAAAAATGAAAGTTTATGAAGTTTGATGAAAAAGTAATGATTTTGGGGTTTGATTCCTCGTTTATGATGTTATTTTGGCGATTTAATCGCATGGTTAAGTTTGTAGGATGTTGTTGAGTTAGTGTGTGTGTTTGGGTGGGAGCCCTGAGGGCTCGGGAGTGTTTCAGAGGAGTATCGGAGTGGTTTTTGAACTTAAGAAATTGCAGAATCTACTATTTGTTGCTGTCCAGTCAATTGCTCTATGCGATCGCATAGGTAGGTCTGCGATCTCATAGTGTTAATCTTCAGGGGGTCCGTTTGTTGTATGCGATCGCAACTTCCTTCTGCGATCGCATAGTGCTAGCCTGAGAAGCCCTTTATTTTCTTCTATGCGATCGCAATGATCGCTCTGCGATCGTAGTGAACACTTCCCCTTCCTCTATGCGATCGCATGACTTCCTTCGCGATCGCATAGGCCATTTTTGCCCAGTTAAATTTTTTAAAAACAGAACTAGTAGCTACGGGATTTAGTCCATATTTCACACGAGTTCTTCTTCTCCACAGCTCTTGAGCGAATTGTTGAGCACTTCTTCACCAAAGCTTCTTGGGTAAGTAAATTCACACTCATTTCCTTCATTAATTAATGAGTTTCTAAACCTAAATCATGTAATCTAGGGTTGAAATTGGGGGGAAAAGGGTAGAGTTAGGGTTTTTCAATTTTCTTTGATTTAGACCTCATTTTGGGGTTAGATTTGAAAACAAATTATATATTCGGGATCATGGGGGAATGGGTGACATGGAATTGGTTCGAACCTCGTGTTTTGACCAAGCGAGCCCGGGGTCGATTTTGGGAATTTTTGGAAGAAAGCTAGAAATTCATATTTAGGCATTGGGTTTGATTTGTTTAGCTATTATTAATATTGTAAGGTCATTATTTCATAGATTTGACCGAGTTGGAGCCGAATTCGAGGGGTAAAGCTATACAAGAGGCTTAAGTCGAGGTAAGTGTTTGGTCTAACTTTGGCTTGAAGGAATAGGAGTAGACTTATTTGCTAATTGCTATTTGTCGAGTATGGTGTATAGGCATGGTGACGAGTATCTATACACTGGTGTCTAGCATGACCGTGTGTCCTCATATTGAGATTATCATGAATTGTTGTGACTCTTCCATGCTTATTTGATGATTTTTATATACTGTAAAGAGCATGAGACAGAGATTATGATTACTAAACTCCGTGGAGCAATGGCTCGAGTTGTGCTACGGATTGAGAAGGTACATGATATGAAATGACTCTTGGAGCGATGGATCGAATGCTAAAGTGAATTATAAGTGAGAAGTGTAAGAAAGAGAAAGAGTTGATGGTTACTCCCTTGCCGAGATGTGTTATTGGTTTGGTTGATTTTCTCCCTTGCAGGGATTTAGTTATGTTGTTATATTCCCTTGTCGGGATTGTTGTCACTAGTTGTTACCCCTACCCCTTACTTGTGGTTGTTGATTGGGTGAGGTTTTGTTATCTATATATGGATCGGGTTGCATGCTGCAACAGTGATAATTGGGGATCGGGTTGCACGCCGCAATAACACTATATATTTGTGGATCGGGTTGCGCGCCGCAACAACACTATATAATTGTGGATCGGGTTGCATGCCGCAACAACACTATATACTTATGGTTCGGATTGCACGCCGCAACAACACTGTATACTTATGGTTCGGATTGCACGCCGCAACAGTGATGATTGAGGATCGGGTTGCATGCCGCAACAGTATTGTATGTGATCGGGTCAGGTTGCGCTCCGCAACAAATTATAGATTAAGTGTGTTTATTCCGGATTTAAGTTTCTGTTGGCTGTTCTATCCTTAAGTTTAGACTTCTTGTTTTAACTGTTGCCTCCCCACAGCATGTTTCCCCCTCTTTTTATAAACTGCTTATTTCCTGTTTATTTTTCGTAATATATTTCATAACTGCACAGGTTTATCTGGTTGTCTGGTCTAGCCTCGTCACTACTTCGCCGAGGTTAGGCTAGACACTTACCAGCACATGGGATCGGTTGTGCTAATGCTACACTCTGTGCATCTTTTTGCACAGATCACAGTACCGGAGCAGCAGCTTTTGGACAGCTGTAGGAGCGTTGGGAGCCGACTTCAGTCCAGAGATCCCGAGGTAGCCTTGCTGACGTCCGCATGGCCCGGAGTCTCTTCTATCTTTATTTCGTTTGTTGTCCTTGTACCGGAACAAACATTATTGCATTTTATTCAGACTCTATTTTTAGTATTCTATAGATGTTCGTGAGTTAGTGACTCCAGTTCTGGGTAGAGCTTGTGAGTGAATTTCCGCATTTGTTTTCAATTATTTATATTTAAGACTTCCGCTTTATCATATTATGTTTTGTTTTTATTAAATGGTCGAAAATTGCTAAATGAAGTAAATTGAGTTGGCTTGCCTAGCTACTATTAGTAGGCGCCATCACGACTCCCGAGGGTGGAAAATCTGGGTCGTGACAATTTTGACTTAGGGTTCCTTAGTGTTAATCAAATTAGGCTTAGATAGTTAGAATTGGTTAATGAATACCTAGTGGGATTAATAATATAGATGATATTGCTAAAAGCATGAACAATTTGAAACCTTAGGTTTGTTGAGCCTGATTTTGACTTCCGCAGCCGCGGTTGATTTTTCGCGGTCAGCGGTGCTTAAGTTCTGAAGGTGGGTTGTCTGATCCCCACACCTCCGCATCCGCGGTTTATTTTTTGCAGACAGTGGTACAGTCTTATCAGAGGATAGGTAGTCTGACCCCATACCTCTGCGGTCCGCGATGCATTTTTCGTTCTCAGTGGTGCTCTTACCGCTGCCACACTGCTTTTTCCGCTGTCAGCGGTCTAAAATTGTTTTCAAGCACTGTTAATTTTTCCTCTCTTTTTCTTCATTGCTTCTTCTTGCTCTAATACTAGAAATCTTCTACTGAATGTGTTTACAGAGAATGTCTAAATCTAGAGGTGGCGGTAAGAAACAAAAAGGAAAGTAGAGTCCTACCGGGGTAGAGGACGAGGACAAATTAAGTTAACCCTAGCAGTTCGGCAAGCAATTGGGCAGATGAGGAAAATTATAAAAGCTTCAGACAGAGCTGCATCCCACTCCGAGGGGAGTGAGTATCTACCTTCCCGGGAGGCCTTAGAGAGTAGCTCTGTCCCCACACATGTACCAGACTTCCCAGGGAGACTTAGATTGAGAGACGAGCCTACACCCCCAGCCTCTCCTACTGCTCAAGCTTCTATTCATATTTCTTCTAAGTCGTCTAATGGCTCAGCAGAGAGTAGTGATGGCTCAACTTCAACCTCAACTATAGCTTTGTCACTTGGACAGGATGTAGATGCTGAGGTACCGTTTGACGGGAGAGGGGGTGATACCCAGACTGGTGGTATAGAAAGGACAAGAAACCTAGAGGTTTGGCAACAAATGTTTGTCAGTGAGTTGGCATACCATAAATTTAGAGAGTGGTGGCCTCAAAAATCCCTAATTCATGACCGTCAGTTTATAGAGTGGGACCTTCTACCCCACAACCCCAATGTGAAGTAGAACTTCAGTGAAAAGTGGGATGGGAGTACTTCACTAGCACGGTGCCGGATGTTAATGAGCACCTAGTCAAGGAGTTCTAGGCCAATGCCTCCCACATCAAAAGGGGCAAAAAGTGACTAAGGTGCGGAACTCGAAAGTAAAGTTTGATGGGAATAAGATTAATGATTACTTGGGATTCAATGATGAAGACGAGACACTGTACTTAGAGAAGGTGGCGATGGATAAAGCAGCTCTCCTATGGTTGGCATCACTTCTGGCTCTCTCGGATACTACTCCAGCATGGTTGACAACAGGGGTTCCTATATTGAGGAATGCCCTGAACTTTGAGGCAAAGGGCTTGGAGACCTTCATGTGTAGCAGACTAGACCCCGCTACTACATATTGATTTTCGGGCAATTGTAGTGGCGGCTATCATGGCGGGGTTCCCGATAGCCTGAGTTCCACTAGAGCCCGTTGTCTTTCTTCAGCACGTTGAAGAATTTATGGCATCTGTTGGATGACCACGAGATGAATCTTGATAAGGCGGCTATACGGCAGTCAATTTTTCACCTGTTTCTTGCTGGTCAACACCTCAGGGATCCCTTCAATGGCTTTGATTTGATCTGGATTGACCTCGATGCCTCTTTGTAGTACTAAGAAATTGAGAAATTTGCCCGAGGTTATGTCGAAGGCGCATTTTTCGGGGTTCAGATTCATGTGGTACCGCCTCAGTATACCGAAGGCTTCCTTCAGGTGATCGATGTGGCTATTTGTTTTTTGATTTAACCAGCATGTCATCAATGTAGACTTCCATTTTTTTGCTGAGTTGATCTTTGAACATCTTGGTGACCAACCTTTGGTACGTTACCCCCGCATTCTTTAACCCGAACAACATGACTCTGTAGCAGTACGTTCCCTGATGAGTGATGAACGCAGTTTTCTCTTTGTCCTCTTCTTCCATGAGGATTTGGTTGTAACCCGAGTAGGCATCTCGGAAGCTTAGAAACTCGTGTCCTGCTGTTCTGTCGATGAGTTGGTCGATGTGAGGCAATGGGAAGGAGTCTTTTGGGCATGCCTTGTTTAGGTCTGTGAAATCTACGCATATCCGCCACTTCCCGTTTTTCTTTTTTACCATGACCACATTAGCAACCTATTGGGGCTATTTTGATTCTCGGATGGAACCGTTGGTGAGGAGCTTATCCACTTCGTCACTTATGGCCTCATTGATTGCGGCGTTGAATTTCCTTATTATTTGTTATACTGGCAGATAGAGTGGGTCAACATTGAACTTATGTGTGGCCACATCTTTCGAGGTGCCCAGCATATCCGCATGTGAGAAAGAAAACATATCTGGGTTGTCAATTAAAAACTTGTGAAATTTACATGGTTATGAGAGCTAATGTCTGATGTAAGCCTTTTTGCTATTGTCGCTGTTGTTCAGTTGGACGGGATTGAGATCTTCTACCATTGACCCAGCGGCTTCCACGATGTCGGGGTCCTTGATGACGTCTGTTTGTGCGTCGAGTCTGGTTCTCGATTGTGGTAATTGCTATGCCTCTACATCCGTTCCCTTTATCTATTGGGTGTACATGCAATCCTAGGCGATACGGTAGCATTCTTGGGTGGTGCTTTCTTTGCCCTGGATACTGAATATTCCCCATGGAGTAGGGAACTTGATTACCTAATAGAGGCTTGACAAGATGGCCCTCATGGCGTGTATCCATAGCCAGCCTATGATGGCGTTGTAGGCTGTTTCCTGGTTCATGACAAGGAATGTTGTTTCCAGGGTGACGCCCCCAGCCAAAATGGGTAGCGTTATCTCTCTAGAGGTTCGCTCAACTGCATTGTTAAAACCTGTTAGTGTTATGCAATGCAGTATTATCTTGTCCTCAAGTCTTATTTGTGCGAGGAATCGAGGGTGGATGATACATGTGCCGTTTCCGTCATCTACCATTATTCTTCTTACATCAATGTCTAAAATACGTAAAGTAATAACAAGATCATCGAAATGAGGGAAAGTCAAACCGTCGGTATCCGACTTATCGAAGATGATACTGTCTTTGAGGTCATCGTACCATTCGTAGGTTATCAACCGCTTTAGTTTATGTGTAGTGGTTAACTTCACATAGTTGATCGTTCCTCTATCGCCTCTACCGATGATAATTTGGATGCTGCGAGCGGGAGAGGGTGGCTTTAGAGGTCCCTGGTATTGTTCGCGTCCGCGGGCAAAGTTGGCTCGTCCATGATCGCTCATCAATTCCCTCGCGTGCCCTTGGTTTAACATTCTCACTACCTCTTGTTGCAGCCCTATGCAGTTCTCGGTCTTGTGACCTTGCTCCTGGTGAAATTCACAGAAGATGTTTGACTTTCAAGTATTTGGGTCAGACTTCATCTTTTGGGGCCACTTCACCTTCGTACCGATCTTCTCTAGTGCGTACACTATTTTTGAAGAGGAAACACAAAAATTGTGAGCGGATAAGAGTGGAGGCATACTTCTTTCATTTCGTTGAGTCCCTGTATACGACCTAGCGGCCCTTCCATATGCCAAGGAGGTGGTGTGACGGTCGTTCTGATGTAAGGCTGATGTCTTTCTCGGTTGAGACGAGGGCTCGACTAATCCCTTTGACCGTCATTATGGTAATCTTTCCTCGATTCGGCTTGGACTGATATCAGCTGTTGTGTCGGACCGTTGAGGTTGTCCTCATCGGCTCTCACCTCGGCGCAATAGGCATTGTGGAGTTCTTCCCAAGTGGTGGGACGGTATTTCATGAGCTTGCTTAATAGTAATATGGTTGCTCTTAACCAAATCCTGCTCAGCCCATTTTGGAAGGCCACAACCGCCATCCCTTCTGACACATTTGGTAGGCTCATTCTCACTCTGTTAAACCGGGAGAGGTAGTCCCTAAGTCCCTCGCCAGGTGATTGCCTAACGGCGAATATGTTATTCACCCTAGCTTCCACCTCTTTAGCCCCTATATGAGCGGTGAAAAACTTATCGGCCATTTCTTCGAACATTGCTATTGACCGTGCCGGCAGTTGCGAATACCAGGTTAGGGCTCCCCCTGTTAGGGTTTCGCCGAACTTTTTCAGTAGCACTGATGGTTTTGCTCTTTCGAAAGATCGTTTCCCTTCACCATTATGGCGTAGTGGACGATATGATCTTCTGGATCTATAGTGCCATCATATATCTTCAGGTATGGTGGCATTTTGAACGTTTTGGGAATAGCATGGGGAGCTGCTTCCTCGCTGTATGGTTGTTTGACAAATCGACCGTCGTCTCGTTTCGGTAGCAACTTTAGGGCACCTGATATCTTATCAACCTTTTCTTGATGCTCCTTCATCTGATCACGGAGTGTCTTGTTTTCATCTTCTATATCTTTTATTTTTTTAAAATGGCTGTGAGTGCATCATTACCTGCATCAACAGTGGTGTAAGTGTTACCTGTTTGGTGGGTGAGTTGTTCGCCAGTGGTTGTTGTGACGTCTACTTGTGCGGTGTTTCTGTTCTTCCTTTTGACGGGTTTGTCAAGTATGTTATTTAGAGTGTTTGTCAGCCACTCTTCTAGTAATTTTTTTTACCACTGGTGGTGGTTCCTCAGCTGTTGACGTGGAGGCTCCTCTTTCACGTGAAGTTATTATGCTTTCGCGAGGGGAATGTGAAGCACTCCGCCTGGGCTTAACATTTGGCGTCACGTTCTCATTGTCTTCCCTACCATCTTCGTTGATGGCGTTCAAGATGTTGGTAGTGACACCTGCTATTGCTTTCAGTCTCGCATCTCCTTTTCCTGCCATCGTTAGTTCGTGCAAACGTGGAAGAGATGGTTTTTTTTTGTGATAAAGAAAGAACTATAATTTCAACTAAAACCTCCCCACAGACGGCGCCAAATTGTTTGAGCAAATAAATGCTAAACAAATTAGTAATAAGTTAAATGGGTGAAACTCAGTTGAACTTAATAAATCCTACACCAAATAGAACAAAAATCCTGTATGACGAGCAGAGTTTAGAAGCATTAAATAGCAAGCTTAATATGTTATGATCGACAAAATATGTAATATCATAAATGTGTAATAAATGCAAGAAATGATAAAGATTATAGTGTAAAGGAACTGTCACCCAATGATTGTGTGATTGGGTACTTCCCTTCTCTGATGACGTGGAAAAATAAGCAGTCAATATGTGTATGGAATCTTGAGATTTATGAATGAAGTTTGAACAACATGTGCTTGAATGAAATGAATAAGAATGGAATATTCTTCCTGTCTCTTTCTGCGTTTAAGTTATCATTATTATCCTATGTCAGCTGCCCGCTTTTACTCGTCGGCCTTCATTTGGACGACCGTCAGTCGCTGTGTCGTGATCGACCCCATCCTATGTCTTGCTTATCCGTTATCGTTGTTACCAAATTTAGACCTATACACAAAGTGGGCCAAATGGTATAAGAAGGTAGAATATTGTCAAATGTAGCTGGGATATTGCCCCAACTGATCAAGAAATTATATTTAACTATGTATATGTCATTTTTTACTGAAATCAGTAAAAATAAATAAAAAATTTATACATTTTAAGCTGTAACTGAACTAAAAGATTATTTCTAGCAGAAAAAGTATTCCCATTTAAAATTATAATGGAATTATAAGTACTATTTTTAATAAAAGGTTTTGTGTTCGAGCTTACATTCTTGGGAGCGCTTTATTTCGAATGTTGAAATTTTTGTGAATTCAAATTTTATCGGACTCATTATTATTCGGTGAAAGAAAACGATAGAGTCCGGCCGCCATGTCTGACCGTTGTGGGCGTTACAGTCAATGGCCCATACGCCCATTAGGCATTACCTTCCAAAATTAGCTTTAAATCCCACCCACTATTGTGGCACCACATTATATAATATTTACATGTTCAACCATAATTGAGATGCTAAAGTATTCTTATCCTAAATAAATAGTTAAGAAATTTAATTATATTGGTCAAAATCAAAGAGACTACTACCCAACATGAATTTTTGTTTTTCACGCCTTCTGTCCTCAAATGGATTAGGTGGGTTATTACAACCCCTATGACTTGTAAAGTAGCAGCAGCCTTTTATTGACAAAACAAAAGAGAATGTTATATATACTATATTCTTTGCCCGATCATATTTCTCAATCATTGCATCTACAAAAATTCTGTTTTTACACTTAATTGAAGGAGAAATACAAATCGGATATGGAGAGAAAGTTAGCTGATGGGAAATTAGAGAATACTGATTCCACTTCTGAGCTGATTAAGCAATCTGCTGATGAAATTTCTCATTTGGCTATCGACATTGGAGGTAAATTGCTGGGTTTATTTGCTCTTTTTTCTTCTGAGATCTTTTTTTTTTTTTGTTCATTTATTAAAGCTTTAATTTTGCCTTTTACTTTTATGTCTTTTGGGTTTGGGAATTCGGAAATGTTAGTGTCTTTTCTGTTTGCTTTCTAGAGTTATCTTGGCACTGCTTTCTTATTGGTTCAACAGAATTTAAGAAAAAAAATGAAAAAGATAAAAAGGAGAAGAAAATATCAATTCCTTTTTTCTACTGAAAGTCATTACTTCAGTAATTCAGTTATAAACTCGTTAACGTGGGGTTGAATTAGATGGTAGAGTAATTGGTTCATAGGCTAATTGCTTAATGGCATTTGACTAGAGTTGCAAAATGAACCAAGCTAGTAACAGAATTTGCTGCATTCTTGACCTCCTAAGAAACAAGCTTAGAATTTTGATAAGTTGAACTGTTATCTAGTTTTAGAAGTCACTTGACCTCATAAGAACCATAGGTATCATCACGCGGATGAATTGAATTTACGAATTTACATGAGTCTCGGTTTTACTGGAATAATAGAAAGATATATATGGTCTTTTCCATGATTGAACTCTGCCAGTGGGAGGAGTACATTTTTCTTGGTTTTAGTGGCACTCAAGGGTGTGGCCTAGTAGTTAATATAGTGAGTGGAACCTTGGAGACCGTGATTTGAATCTCGAGACAAAAGACATGGTGATTTCTTCCCATCTGTCCAAGGCTTGGTGAATAGAGTTACCCTGTACCTGTGCTGTACCTGTGCTGCTGGGAGGTAGCTGGCAACCTAGTGGAATTGTCGAAGTGCAAACGAGCCGACCCAGATGTCACTGTCACTAAAAAAGAGCTTGGTTTTAGTGGACATAGACAGAGAAGGTGGATAGGTTGGTGTATTTGAACATCCAGAAACTTCAGCAGAATTTCTCCAAGATTTCAGCTGCATAGTACATGAATTTGTATAATGCTGCTGGGTGCCGGCTCAATTGCTTGTTGCTGATTTCATAATGAGATGAACTCACAACTTCTTTTATTAGTGTTAAAACATAACTAAGTAGTTAAAGCTCTCCTCTCTCAAATAGTATAAGCATTAGACCAAGGGATCACACAATGCAATATGTATTAGATAAAATATTGATCAGTATCTCCAATGTGAAATACGAATCTTTACGGGATTTTGCTGGCTTTAAGAATGTTTCTGTTGACAACCAATATTTTGAGGACCAAATAGAAATGCTAAATGAAAGGACCTTCTCCTTTTGCAGGCTCCCTCATCAAAATTGTATACTTTTCAACCAACAGTACGTGTAGCACTAATGATGAGGCACCAACATTACCAAAAGAAAGACAGGAAGTTCCCAATGGAGACCTTAACCATCACATTCTTAGTGGCAGACTTCATTTTGTGAAGTTCGAGACAAGCAAGATTGAGGACTGCATAAATTTTTTGTCTTCCAAGAAACTTCAACAGTGCGGTAGGTTTTCTTGTGGTGCTTACACTCTAGATGTAACTATTTTTCTGGGGTGACTTCTTAAATTACAAATCGGCATGCGTGTAAACGAATAGGGGGCTTGATTATGAAGAAGAATTTTTTTGATAAGTGGAACAGAATTTATCGTTTCACCTTTGGCTATAAGTTTTTTTTTTTTTGATAGTGATATTGGAAGAACAATATTAAAGTAATCGCTAAGTTAACGTGGCACAGAAAACATTAATACAAAATTTAAACTTTGGATGGTAAAAACAATTTGAATTCTTGAAAGTGCAGTGTACAGAATAGTATTTCTTCCATTATCCTAACCGTATTCGGAGTGTACAAAACTTTTAGTAATGATAGAGAATATGATTTATATGCCGTTGCAGTTAAGTTTTTAGGTATCTTGGTCACTTTAGGAATCATATGCCCAGTTTAAGAGAACTTCGCTTTAGAGTTTATCTTCACAGATTCTTATACATCTATTTATTAGGTTGTATTATGTCATGCCCTTCCTAAATCTTATAGATTACAATGATTACAGGTGCTCAATGTCATCATTCTCACGCTGTTGACAAGATCAAGATTAAGGTAAAGGAGAATTTTAAAAAATGTTGGTTCTGTTTCCACCTCTTTTTTTTTTCTTTGCTCAATTTGGTGATTATAGGAGAGCCTTCCTAAAGTACTTCATAGGTTTCTGAAGAATATTTATAGCCTAAAACCTCAATGGGAAGAAATAATATCTGTCCCCATTGTGGGATGAAACGAGCTTGTGGAAGTTCAGAAAATAAACCATGGTTTTTCTGGAGAAGCTACTCAATGATAAGTACCGAGGAAGCTATGCATTGCAGTCTTCTTCTTCTTAGAATGTACTTTTCAAGTTAAAACTTCTTGAAAGTTAAGTTTTTATGAAGACTTCCAAAACAAAAGTTTCTCCCGTATAGACTGTTGATTGCCCATCATTTCCTTTGTCCTGCCTCTGTGCATCTTTTGACTCTTTTACTCGAAAGTAAAGAATGTGAATCGAAGAGCGGAAGTTAACATTCAGAACTGTGCAAAGTAATATGTTAGTGTCCCAGCCATTTGTTTTCTTATATTGTCTTGGGCAATCCTCACATCATGAGCTAGCTTTTGGAGTTGAGTTAGACCCAAGGTCCATTTTCTTATCATGGTGTAAGAGCTAGGCCCACCTAATTCTTGTTTCATTCGATGTTGGGCCCCTATATTATATTGTCCATGCTCCAGATGTCTAGTACTGGACGTGCAGGGGGTGTTAATATCACACATCTGCTGGGTGGGAGGCCATTTGTTTCCTTATATGGTCTTGGACAATCCTCACCTCATGAGCTAGCTTTTGGGGTTGAGTTCCATGCAAGGTCCAATTTCTTGTCATTATATCTCTTTACATGGCACCATTAACCTCTAATGTTTGCGAGTTAAACTGTTAAATGATAAAATCGGTTTACATCCTTCAACCAAAAATATAGTTACTAGTCATTTTCCTGTTCTATCTCTCAGTTGTTTCTACCTTCTTTTTTTTTTTGTACGAGTTTATAGATTCTAGTGCACCAAAAAAGGTAGACTCTTAGAGTAAAGGAAATATTTTGAGCGAAAAGGAGCAAAGAGAATGTATTGCTTCCTTCAAAATACATCCAGTCCTCTGCTAAACATTTTAGGCTTTATGCACTCCAGAGCTAGGGAAATAAAAGCACGATGTTTGCAATTTGGAGGCTGTTAGTTCCTTTTCTTTCAAAAGACCTTCCGTGTTTTCTCCAAATGGTCCCATCACGGAGTTAGGAAACTTGTTTCACCTTGTCCCTATTTCTTCTCTTGGACCCTTTTTGGCTCCAGAAAAGCTGTGACACATTGGAACATAAAGCACGAGCGATTATGTACAACCTTTATCTTTCTCTAAATTTCTGCCATTTTATAGCTTTCTATTTCACTATCCACACAAGATTTATTGCTTTGGTAATTGTGGCACTCAAACTGCCAGTTGTGGAAATTCATTTCTCCATCTAGAAGATCTCGAACAAATGAATAAATAAGTAAACAAATTAATAATTAAGCTCCCTCTCAAATATAACATAAACATGTACATAAGGTGGTGTACATATAGCAATATGGTATTAGAGCAAGTCCTCAAATAGATAAATAAAAATGTACTCCGCAGGAGCTCCTCATTTAGCTCCCTTGGTAATTCGAACCTGCAACCTCGGGGTTGGAGGTGGAGGGTTAAAATATTGCACAGAAACCCTTGCATGTATTACAAGTTTCTGAAAACACATTAATCAGGACTGGTAGATGTCCCTCTGCCCATGACTGGAACATAGTATCTTTTTTAGGGGTCAAGACACCCATGGTCATACCAGTCCTGTAGTAGAATTTTTTCCTCAATATATTTATAGTATATTTATATGGCGAAATGCTTAAGTTGAAAACACCGTGTAACCTTTTGATGAGCTTTATTCTTGAACAGGCAACAGGTGGTGGAGCTTTCAAGTTTGCCGATCTATTCAAAGAAAAACTTGGCATAACTCTGGACAAGGTAGAGGAAATGGAGTCTCTTGTTGCTGGAGCAAATTTTTTGCTTAAGGTGGGTTTTTTGTAGCCGAAATCTGTATTTGGTTTGTACTTTTTTCTTCGGATATTTAAGTCTAGGCACATGAATTCCTTTCTAAAAATAGTTCGTATTTTTATCTTCTGCCAATCTTGTTTATCTAATTAGTCTGAATTAGTCCTGGACAGTATTTCTGGTTCCAGGAATACGTATGTACTTTCTCTATGTTAATTTCTTGCTTGGGGATATGATTGTGTGTGTATAGCCAAATTTACTATGTGTATATTAATTTATCATGATTCTCTGCTGCTTCTTGATGGAATCCTGCACCCTCAAGGCTGGTAATAGATTGATGAAGGCACATTTCCCATGGAAATAGTGGTTTTTCTTTTCTCTCCTCTTTCCAATATATAGCTGAATTGAGTACAAGTAGCATAAATACATTCTTGTTTGATATGGTTCATTTCGATAGTTTATGGTAAATAGAGTACTTGTAACTTGTTTTAAGGACAAAGAATCTCTTACTTTACTGGGTCTTGAAACCAAGACCCAAGATGTCTACAGGACTCAACACTCACAAGTGAGGCTAAGATCTCAGAGGCAACAGAAACCTTTTCCATTGCATATAATTTCCTGCTCTTTTCTAAGTTTTCCTAAACAGTATAACATAACAGCTCATTTGACATATTTCTCTTTCTCTTCTGCGAGTAGGCTGTCAACCATGAAGCTTATACATATATTGGAGGTCGAAAGGAATACGTACAGATTGATCAGAATGACTTATATCCTTACCTCCTTGTCAACATTGGGTCTGGGGTTAGCATGATAAAGGTAAGCTTCACAGATTAGATTCTTTCAATTCGACATAAATGCTAACTCACACTGATCAACAGGGTTAGGACCCGCAAAGACTGTATAAAAAGTTTAGTTTACCAAAGCTCTCTTTATCCTATTTCCCACATGATTTAGGTGACATTCCATAAGCTTCATACTGGTCCTCTGTTTTCCAAATGCGGTACCAAGTTGGTGCATTTTATTGCTTATGTTATACCATGCAGGACAAGAAGTTAATCTCCTGCATAGTAGTTAGCAGAGAATCTATAAATTAAAAAATTAATACCTAAAACCCTATGTTATTATTTTCTTTGTTAATTTGGTCCATTGGAATAAGGAATTTACCTTACTTTTTTTCATCTGTGAATACCCACCTTCGGAAATGTTATTGTCCAACTAACTTTGATGTCAGCAAGATAACATTGGTAGACTACTTATTCATTTGGCAGGCATGTATAAATGATCTTGCCCAAGAACTTGACAAGACTCACTAAGCAGGTTCTGCATTGGGCTACTAAATGAATTTCAGAAGTACTGATAGTTTATGTTTCATGGTCATCTAGGGCTGGTGGACTTTGATGGGTTGTTAGATGCAGAGTGATATAGAAGACCTAGAACAGTAGTATAAGGCCCTGAAGTAAGAAGATTTTATACTTCATAGTATTTCTACATGAGTAATACACACTTGTGAAGTGAGTTGCTGGAAACCTTATCTGACTGAAGCCAAGAGTCAAGAAGCTTTTATAAGTCATAACTTCTTTTATATATCTCCATTATAGAATGAAGAGATTCAGTCTTAATTTTATCAAGACCACAGTGATATGTGCAATTAATTATGAATTTTATGCATTTTGGCACTTCATAGACGACTCCCTCTTTGTTATATCAATATTTTGTGTTTAAGCCCTTTTTAGGTAGATGGAGATGAAAATTTTCAGAGAGTTAGTGGAACTAGCGTTGGTGGTGGCACTTTCTGGGGCCTAGGAAAACTTTTGACTAAATGCAAAAGGTTATTTTCATTTATGTTAAGTATATGATTTTCAATTAGTCAATTGGTTTCTTTCTGCAGAATTTTCTTATGTGTTTGTATTACAGTTTTGATGAGTTGCTGGAATTGAGCCATCAGGGAAACAACAGAGTGATAGACATGCTCGTTGGAGATATTTATGGTGGAATGGACTATGCTAAGGTATAAACTTTGTTGTGTAATGTATTTCCTTCTTTTCACTTGGATAAGTTGCAGTTTAAACTATTCAAAGGTCTAATATGTCACATCTTCGATATAGAAGAGTCTAGATGAGTAATGGGAGGAATATGTGGAGTAGAATAAGGAGTTCGTCCCCAAACTTCAATCCAGGTTGAGCGATTTTTGTCCCAACTTACAATTTGTGTCCATCATATCAGGCACAATCCACTATGTTTTGTCTATAAAGGTTCTCTTAATATATCAAGTTAGGTGAAAGTAAATTCGTTTTTGATCATACAAGAAAAGCGGATGACACTAGTAAGAGTGAGCTCTGCTTGTGCCATGTCATGGCTTAAAGTGTGAACAACAAAGAAAAGATAAGTCCAGTCGACCTCCCCCTCTAGCCTCCTTTCCTCTTCGTTCTGCTTCTCCTTCTTGTTCACCTTCTTCCAATCTACTTTCTGTTTCTCTCCACATATGCTCTGCCACTTTTAGACCTTTATGCAGGTGAATTTAAGGCTAGCTTGTTACAGCTTTCAAAATCATGCTGCTCTTGTGTTATTCTGTGTATACTCTTTTTTCCAATTGTTAAATTTCATCCTCCGGAGTGCATTCTTTTGTCTTGTATTTTCTTGCTAATAAAGGGTAGCCTTGGAGAAACGTTAAAGTTGTCTCCTTGTGACATATAGGTCACGAGTTCGAGCTGTGGGCTTCTTGTATACTGAAATACTTATTTCATCCTCAAAGTATGGGTGGAGTCACAATTTCGTTCCCACTTCTCAAAATGTTCTTTTTAGTTTCCCTATCGATACTAGAACACAGGAAAAAAAAGCTTCCAGCCCTGATGTTCACTTTGGACCAATGCCGGACCCAATTCGAGAGTATTTCTCTGGTATTGTTTGATATATATGCACCTACCCATTACAAGGTGGGAATTTGGAGAAAAGCCATTAAGGAAAAGGGTCTAAACTACCGCTCTAATGTACGAAATATCTTAATTTTATCCCCTGTAATACTTTGAGGCCATTCACACCCTTTTCATTAGCAAGTCATTTCAGTTGTTAGTTGTTATAGATGAACTCTTTAACTTGACAACGAACAGTTCCTTATTGTAGCGACGTTTCTGCTGTTGGATTTTGGCCAAGTAATTGAAATCTATCATAAGAGGAGTTGATGAATTTTGTAAATTTAGTTCCCATATGTTCAGTTGTTCTAAATGCTCTATTCAAATGCCAGAAGCTTCATAATATTCAGGGTGATTAAGAATTTAATGATACATGACAGATCGGCCTTGCATCAACAGCTATTGCCTCTAGCTTCGGTAAGCCGGTCTCAGAAAACAGAGAGCTCGAAGACTACAAACCAGAAGACATTGCCCGGTCCCTTTTAAGAATGATCTCAAATAACATCGGACAGGTAATTATGTGGGTCATGAAGTTTCTCTCAGCAGCATCTATAGATACATCACAATGTAGTTGTTTCCTGACTGAAAAGACCAATCTCTCTCTTCTATATATATATATATATATATATATATATATATATATATATATATATATATATATATATCCATTTCTCTGTATTAAGAATAATACTGGTATCTCCAATCAAATGGAAATACCTGTCCTTCATGATCTATTCCTTTGGGAATATTTCTAATTCAGAGGAGCACCAGACTAGTTTTGTACTGTTCCCATGCGATATGTTTTGCTCACCATTCTCTTCTCTCATAAGGATACAAATAAAGAATTGAAATAAAACATAGGAGAAGGGCGATAGATAATCCAACCATTACTTATTGGATATCTCATATTGCACAACATTTTATCATTAAATGTCATAAGTTGTCAAAACGGCATTAAATATTGGAAGATAATAAAATCTGATGAGTTCTGTGCTTGTCTTTATTCTTTTCCTTGCTAGAAACTCTTAGGTGGTGTTACAGACGTGCATCTGCTACTCTGCTCAATGAAGTTGTACTTCCTATTTTAATTTTAAGATGCTCTCTTCTGTCATGAAAACATTTCAGTATAGTGGTCTTCAATATAAGAATTTCTTTTATTTAAGTGGATGCACTCTTCTGTCATGAAAACATTTCGCTATAGTAGTCTTCATTATATGAGTTTTTTTGTTTTATATAAGTGGCACCGAGTTGGTCTAAGGTTTATTCTGTTAGTTATCTTGCTTTAAAGTGATGCTTTGCTGAATTAGAATGGCAAACTTGAACTGAATTAGTTGAGAAGTCAGAGTTAGTAATCAGCACTCATGAAAAGGAAGAAATATAGGGCCTCTCCTTCCTATAATGTAGTTGTTAAATTGTCAAAAATTCATTTTCTTATTGTTGCTGACTTTTTTCTTCAATTGGTTTTGCTTTCCTAGATTGCATACTTGAATGCTCTTCGTTTTGGGCTCAAGCGCATTATTTTGGGAGGTTTCTTCATCCGTGACCATGCTTATACAATGGACACAATTTCCGTTGCAGTTGATTTCTGGTAATTGTTATATCCACTTAAAGCCAGAAAATTGGTATTTTCCTTACTACCAAGTTTCCAACTCTAAGAAAATAAAGCTCCCATATTTTTTTTTCTTTTGAATAACTTCAGTTCTTAGTGATGAATTGATGTGTGCTTTCTGGGATACATTCATCGGTTAGCATACTCTTTTAACATAATAGATAAATAATGCTTGCTGGTTGCTGCTAAAAAGCGGTTTACAACAACAGCAGCAGCCCAGTAAGATCCCACAAGTGGGGTCTGGGGAGGGTAGCGTGTACGTAGACCTTACCCTTACTCCTCTCCGGAGTAGAGAGGCTGCTTCCAGTAGACTCTCGGCTCAAGTAGAAGGAAGCTAAAAAGCGGTTTATCGTCGCAATTATTACCGAGTCCTGCTAGGTAATCTCTCCTGAATTCAAGTTAATAAATTTGCTCAATGTGCAGGTCGAAGGGTGAGGCTAAAGCAATGTTCTTGCGGCATGAGGGGTTTCTTGGAGCTCTAGGAGCTTTCATGAATTATAAAGATGGAAATGCTGATTTGATGCCCCTTCAGGTAGTTGAGCAACACCCCAAGAGTTCAAGTTGCATAGTAGATAGGATTCATAACTCTACGCGCGTGCACGAAAATGAAAGTGGTGCCATTGATTGTAGATTGCGAGTTAGTAGCTCATTTAAAATTTATGATGAGGTCAAAAGGTGTTGACCTAAAACATCTAATGTACCAAAAGAAAAAATAAAAAGAAAATGTCAAAAGAAGCTGTTGTTTCTTGGCCTGATCTAGGTCAAAGGGCTAGAACAAATTTCAGGTTTATATATGTGCATATATGTATTTGTGCTTCAATAGGGAATGCAATTTGATATCGCTTCGTTTTCTAACCTTGACTCGTGGAAAAATGAGAAATATTATTTATAGTAGTATAGCAGGTTTTGATTCAACTCTTATCGCTAGCTTTTGGCCATAAATTCTCAAATTTGTTAATATGATTTGGGTAAAGTTTGGTTTGAAGATGAAAATGTGTTTGGACATCAGTTTTCAAAATATATTTTTCAAATTTATTTTGGAAAAACATAAAACATGACTTATACCCACAAGTTTTAAAAACCATCACAAATATCCAACAGTATCATTATCAACAACATTCGTTATATTATCGCAAATCATAGTCCTGAACATGAATAAATTTAGTACAAAATTATTATTTTTATAATGAATTACATGATATACTATCAGATGACCGAGAAGACATTAATGGTGGGCTCTTTTATAAAATACAAAAGATTGGGAGAATTTTTAAAAAATGTAATACTGATAGCTGGTTTTGGGATTTGGAATTTTGACAAAATCTAGGCAAAATTTATGGCCAAATATATGTTTGCCAAATAAAACTCAAATTTATTTTGGCAAAATATATGGCCAAATGGGTCAATAGGTCTCAAACAAACATATTCTTCATGAATCCTGTACTACAGGCTCATCTTTCCTTAGGACTGTGGTGAATTATTCAGCTCAGTTTGATAAATAATTAATTTAGGAATCATGCTATTGCTAGTATTGAATCCCTTCGACATTGTTCTTTAAGATAATAGCAAGAAAAGATCAATGAAGTCTATGAAGCAGAAGAATTTATTAGTCTGACTTTTCAGCACTAAATAGTTACATAAAATAAGTAATTATATATGTTCATAAAACTTTTCATATTCCAGTGAGAATATTATGTTCAAGTGAGATTCTACATTAATAGGATTGGCTAAATGTTCAAAAGGGAATTATGATGGGAGGCTTTCAACTTATTTGACTTATTGCCTCAGTTTTAAAGGAGCAGTAATTCATTAATGTTTGCAGCCACACCTACGAGCATGAGTGCCATTAATTAATGACAACTGCAAGTTCTTTTCTCTTTGGCACCTCCTTTAAATCTTCTGACTGCCAAAGTTATATTACTTGTATCACTTCACTGCAACCTCTACTATTTTATAACATAAAAATGGAAGTTGTATGTAAATAAAACTAAAGTGTATACGGGCTCGCTTGGTACGAGGGATAACAATAACAACAACAACCCAGTGTGATCTCACAAGTGAGGTCTGGGGAGGATAGTGTGTATGCAGACTTTACCCCTACTCCGAAAGAGTAGAGAGGTTGTTCCCGGTAGATCCTCGGCACAAGAAGGAAAGGGACAGTGTATTACTGACATCGAAGGATTCTCGAAAGATAATACCAGCAACGCCCTAACCAGAAAATAGGGAACAAAGTGATAAAACCAAACAGTAACAAATGCACAGTACTACAGACGCAGAGGAATAATAAGGACACAAAGGGCCACTAAATATACTACAGCCTAACCTACAACCCTAATGAAATATTCAGAACACAACTGAGCCACTAGCATCCTAATACAAAACACTATCATACTAACTTCCTATCTCCTAACATACAACCATAATGCTCGACCTCCACAACTTTCTATTAAGGGATATGTCCTCGAAAATCTGCATCTGCACCATCTCCTGTCTGATCACCTCTCCCCAATATTTCTTAGGCCGCCCTCTCCCTCTTCTCATCCCCGTAAAGCCCAGCCGTTCACACCTCCTTACCAGTGCATCCAGGCTTCTCCTCCTCACGTGCCCGACCATCTAAGCCTAGCTTGCCGCATCTTGTCTTCCATGGGAGCCACGCCCACCTTCACCCGGATATCTTCATTCCTAATTTTATCCAGCCCGGTGTGCCCGCACATCCGTCTTAGCATCATTATCTCTGCAACTTTCATCTTCTGGATATGAGAATTCTTGACTAGCCAACACTCTGCACCATACAACCCGGCCTAACCACCGCTCTATAGAACATTCCTTTAAGTTCCGAAGGCACCTTCCTATTGCATAAGACACCAGACGCTAGCCTCTATTTCATCCACCTCACTCCTATACAGCGTGTGACATCCTCATCAATATCCTCATCCCCTGAATAATCGTCCCTAGGTACTTGAAGCTCCCTTTCTTCGGGATGACTTGAGAGGCAAGCCTCACGTCCATGTTTGCTTCTCCCGGTACAACGTTGAACTTATACTCCACGTATTTAGTCTTAGTCTTGCTCAACTTGAAACCTTTAGACTCAAGGGTCCGTCTCCAAACCTCCAACCTCTCGTTAATACCGTCTCGCGTCTCATCAATCAGAAATAAATCATCAGTGAATAACATACACCATGTCACCTCCCCTTGCATATGGTGTGTCAGTGCGTCATCGTCAAAGAAAATAAGAACGAGTTGAGCGCAGATCCTTGGTGTAACCCCATAACAACTAGAAAATACTCCAAGTCGCCCCCACTGTCTTAACCTGAGTCTTAGCTCCATCGTACATGTCCTTAATCACCTTAATATAAGCCACCGAAACACCTTTCACCTCTAAGCATCTCCAAAGAACTTCCCTAGGTACCTTATCATAAGCTTTTTCTAGATGAATAAACACCATGTGCAAATCTTTCATCCTATCCATGTATAGTTCTACCAACCTCCGAATAAGATGGATCGCTTCCGTGATGGAACGACCAGGTATGAACCTAAACTGGTTAGCGGATATTGACACCAGCCTCCTTACACTACTAGAAATTGAAGCTATGGCAACCCTTCAAAAACCGTTGCTGTAGATCTGCTAACCGTCCTTATATGGCTATTGGAACGGATGTTGACTCGTTCCGGGATTCAGCGTTTATTGGAACGGTTATTTGCAACAGTTCATAAATCGTCTCCATAGATAGGGATATTGTAACGATTTTGGATTGCTACCATGCTCTATCTATAGGAACGGTTTATTTTCTATTGGGACGGTTATAAGCCGTCCTGATAAACTAATACAGCTGATTTTTTTAAGGTTGTTGCAATGGTTTTCATGATGTATTACAATGGTTTTCATGGTATATTGGAACAATTATCAGTACTCTATTGCAACGGATATTATAACATATTAGAACAGTTATTTAGGGCTGCTATTGTTATTTGCTAGGTCTATTGGAACGGTTATATTCTCTGTTGCAACAAATTATAATTTCTTATATTTATGGAAGCAAAATTAGAAATAGTTTCCTATTCTATGAAATTGTTTAAACCATATCCAACAAGCATTATCCATGTACAAAAATAAAATATGGATACAATGTTTGGTCAATCAATTCAAAAGTCAAAATAGATGAGTTTATAAAAAGTTCTAAACTAAAATATCCTTAAACATAATAATAAAGCCTAACAACACTCAAGTAAGGTCTACATCACTGCTTTCATCCGCAATCACTGCACCTACAAAAGATAAATGAGAAATAATTAAATAATATTTTTAGGATAATTGAATCACAAAGTAATTGAATGACCAATTTGATAATAATTCGAAAATTTTCATTCTCTTTAAATTCTTAAATTTTTTGGCAGAGTTTCCTTTGTAAATAAGACTATCACAAAATTTTCAACCTGCTCAAAACATCATTTGCAAATACAACTATGCAGACCCAACAAAGAAGAGAAAAAAAATAAAATGGGAAAAGATATCCCACCAAATAATTGAAAGTATTAGTGGTGGGATTTGTGCTAGTTCCATACCCCACCAAATAACTTGACAAGTATATGAAAAGCATGTCAAGCATACATATAAACAAAATTTCTTTCAATATAACTCTAAGAAGATTTTCTTTTCCAAAGTTTGGTAGATTTAGTATTTCAAGATTCAGGTAATCAGCATAATCTAAGATTTAGCATAATCTACGATTTCAAAGAAATTAAAGAGTTGAATAAATTAACCAGCCAATGACAATGCAACTTGCAGTTTCTTTGAAGGGCATCAAGGAATCACACATTGTCTGCCAATTACATCAAACACCTCTCAGTGAAGTGAGAGCACTAGCAATCAATTTAATAGATGGATATATATAATTTCATCAATAAAAATATTTTAAAAGGATATCAAAGTAATATAAAGATATAGTACTATAATTCACCACTAAACACTTTTAAAAATGATCAGTTCAATTTCCATAAGCTCAGTCTATGACTTATGTGAACCCTCACCGAAAGGAGTATTAGTTAACAGAATACTTCGTCTATAAAACTAACATTTCAATCTCAGGCAGTAAAGTTGCAAAATCTAGAAAGCTAAAAAGAAAAATAAGAAAAAGGAGATCCACGAGAAAATGCTTAATCTCCCATATCAATTGGCAAGAGTTACGTTTTACCCCTTAGTACACCCATCCAGCAAGAATATGTATTAGGTCTTTAAACACTGAATGAGTAAAGCAAAAGAAAATATTCGTAAATAAGTTTATCAACTTGGAGATCAACCCTATGATTATGGGAAATGATCAACAGGGATCTTATGCACTTAACACGGCGCAATATTAGAAGTAAGTAATCACGATTGCTAAATATCATGATTAAATTAAACCGTAATATATATCCCAACTATAGTTCTTGGCATCAACAAGTATAATTCTAAACCGAATAAGCTAAAAATAAGCAAATTAATACCTCGAATGAGTTGGCCTTCTTTGTTGCTATCAGTAGATGGATGACGAATTGGTTGCAAAGTTGCTCGTTGTGCAGAAGAAGCTTCTCCAGGAGAATTATCACCCAATGCCGCTAGAATAATATTAGCATCAATATCAATTCCTAAACGCTAAAGTCGTGCAAGGACATGTGTAACAACTTCTTGACGGATAGTTGCCCTTTATTCCACAATTTTCTCCTCCATTCTTTGTATCTTTTCCTCCATTTTTTGTAGAGAATTTGTAGTATTTGAAGAAGATTCAAAACATCCTACCTTCCCTCTCAAAGAAGTTCTTGTAACCCCTCGCCCATACAATCTCAGACGTCCCGGATGTTCAGGCCCCATGACAGATGCAAATGCATCAACGGGCTCATTGCCATTTTCATTTTGTTGGGCTTCAATTGCCACCATTTCAGCCTTCAAAGCAAATTCAAACAAATAGAACAAGTAAATAAAAGGTATACTAATAAAAACAAATAATATCTCGATATAACATCAATTAAATATAATTCGCATAATTTTACTAGTTGTATCATCATCCGAGCACTTGTATGATCGCCCCGCTTTTCTTTTTCTTGTAGCTACAAAGACTTCTTTTGCCGATAAAGGATCCGAAGTTTCCTTATCATTTTCCTAGTTACATAGTTACATGAAAGTGAGTTAGAATTCATGGTGATCTACCATGTACTAAACAAGAGCAGAAATTGAGAAATTTTTTTCCATTATTTGCTAGTTACACACCAACTTAGAGCGCACTAAAGCAAAACTTCTTTTTCAGTAGTGTGAGGATTCTTTAACTTTTTCCGGTTCTCAATATTAATTTGGGACATTCTCTACAAGAATAAAGAAACATCAAACAACAACTTACAATTCTGAATCAAAATTGGGACATTAATGTAAAAGAATGTGATTGACTGATTCTACTTTTTCCTTTACAAAAATCACACGTTGACTGATTCTGCTTTTCCCTTCACAAAATCACATGTTCTGCACAATTTGTAACTTCTTTTCTGTAAATTATCCTAGGTTAAACATGTGTTGTTTAGAGCAGTCCATCAAGCCAAGCCACTTTTGGTGGTGTTTTTGTTTTCCACATTGTCCTCTAAGCCTATTAGCACCTGTTTCCAACCTGTCCTCTTAGCTGTAAGTTATACAGTCATCTTAGTTCTTAGTAAAAACTAACTTGGCTTTGCAGTTGTAATTTATGGGTATGAACCATCTAAAAGCTGGTGCAATTGTTCCTACTCCTATTGCCACAGTCTGAGTTACAAGAATCAAGGTTGTGGACTACTTACAAGAATGAGCACATATGAGAAAAAGAATACCACGGGTATAGAAGTAACATTATTAGCCAAAATAGTCATGCATGTTATCAGACAGAGAAATAACTGGCTACTCAACAAACTGCACAGATATCAATTTAAGGTAAAAGTAGAAGGAGAGGAGAATAACATAAGTTGGACAATACAGCTAGTCATCAGAAGCATATTCCACTCTTTCTTTCTATTTATGTAGACAAGGAGAACACCTGTACTGAAGATATAATTCCAAAATTTTACCTATTACGGAACAACAATCGGATTAACTACAAAGAAATGAATGGAAATCTTTTGTGTGTTTGGTTGAATTTGTAATTCCAAAAGGCCAGAAACCTATGAGGCATATCCTCGTTCACTCTGTATTCAAAGCTAAGGTATATTACCATATAACTGCTAAATTCTACCATGCATATACACAAACAGAGCAGATCAGTCAAATATGACTCAAGGTACTCATACAGTCACACATCCAATAATCTGAGAACTTATCCAGATCCATTTACTCATATAGTCAGGAATCCAAAGAACAACATAAATGGCCGGCCAACAATTTCATAAGGGCATGCATGTCATCAATCAGCCATTCACCAGGCAAATAAATATCACTATCTCTAATCTATCTATATAAAATACAATATGACATTAGTAAACAATAGAGAGGACAGAAATATGCATAAGAAATTATATAGAAATTGTAATTCATTGAAGAATTTTCTATAAATCTATATAAATATAGTTTTCCATATTAATGTAACATAATTTTTGTAGTTTTTCATTAGAAAGATGAGAGCATATGCTAAGAAAAATACAAACAGACCTGACTGCCTCAATGGAAAATATTGCTATCTTCCAGCGACTTTCCAAACCTCAATTCTACATTAATTCAAGCCTCGACAGCTTTAAAATGTCACAAAACCCAAATCTTGCAAAATTGAACAAGTCAGAATACAATAACAACAAGAGAATTTGCAGAAGGCCAACAAGTTATGAGTTATGACCAAAAGTCTCAAAGCGCACACAAACCAAAGAAAAGGATGGACAAAAACTAAAAAGATCTTTTCAGGTTTAATTGAAGAACAAAAACTAAAACCTTAAAGGATTATAAATTAAAGCAGATCATATTGGAAAACAACAAAGAATATATGTTTTTCTTTTAGAACTGGATCAGGGAAGGAGATTCTCAAGATATAAAAAGTGAAGCTGCCAGTAGTTTGAATTCAGCTACTTTAAGTTGTGGTCGTTAATCTATCATCTATAGCTGATATAGATGCATGTTAGTAGAAGACTTTTCTTTTGTTATGAGTATCTACCCTTGGTCCAGCTTATTAATTTACAATAGATACGTTAATAAAGACCTAATTAAGGCTAATTGATTTGGTAAAAGAAAAAGAAAAAAGAAGGAACTCCATATATATTATATCATATATCATACTAAAATAAAAGGGGCAAGCACCAAAGTGCAAACTTAGACCAAAATAGACATCAAAAGTTGAAGGACCTTTTCCCTTCAATCATTGAAAATTCCCTTAAACAAATATATTAAGTTTTAAGGTGGATTATCATTCAAATTTAAGTTACACTTAGTAATGCACAGGGTTAATAAAAGCAAAGGCTTCTCGCTTAAAGCGCTGAAGCAAGGCGAGGCGCAAGGTCAGCGCTTTTCTGACCTATAGCGAGGCATCTGAAAAAAAGTGAGTGCTTTAGGGAAAAAAGCGAGAAGCGAGGTGAGGAAAAAAAGCGAGAAAAGCTCGCTTAAGAGAGGTCCAGTTGCTACCTAGGATTTTTTCTAAAAAATTGCAAATACACTTACGCACCTTTCTTCCAAAACATTTCTCGCTACTGCTACAAGCCTAAACATCCTGTGACATGTCTTCCTCAGTTCTTTTCTTATTCTCTCAAGGTAAGTTTCTCTTCTCTTCCTCTTCTGTTTTTCTCCAGTTTACCTGCTTCCTCTTGTCACGACCTGGATTTCCCACCATCGGGTGTCGTGATGGCGCCTACTAATAGGAGCTAGGCAAGCCAACTCTTAATTACGTTCCCATTATTACCGGATGTCTCATTTTAAAGCATTTAGAAATAATAATATGATTGTATCGAAATAAATAAATTTGGCGGAAGACTTAACAAATTTTACTAAATGCGATTCAAAAATCCAAACACAACACACTACCCAAGAACTGGTGTCACAACACTCACGAACTTCTAAGAATAATACACATAAC
>MU683630.1:95643-111244 GCA_026770625.1 Nicotiana glauca
ACCCGAGCCTTCGGGGCTCCAAACCAAATATGCACACCGACTCAAAAACATCATACGAACTTACTCGCGCTATCAAATCGCCAAAATAACATCAAAATCAATGAATTGAGCCTTAAAACTCAAGAAATCTTCCAAATTTTCATAAACTTCCAAATTTCCAATTTAAGGCCGAATCACGTCAAACGACGTCCGTTTTCAACCAAACTTTACAGGAAGCGCTTAACCAATAAATATGAATTGTACCGGGTGTCGGAACCAAAATACGAGCCCGATACCATTACTTTTTCATCAAATTTCAGTTTCATTTTCCTTAAACATTTTCAGAAAACAATTTAACAGAAAAATTCTTTTACCGGGGTTCTGGACCTCCGATTTCGATTCCGGACATACGCCCGAGTTCCATATTTTTCTACGAAATTTCTGAGACCGTCAAATCACGGGTCCCGGTCCGTTTACCAAATATATTGACCAAAGTCAACTATATCAATATTAATATTAAAATTCTTCAAATCTTTCACATAACTCATATATTTCAACATAAAAAATTTTCAGCTTCGCGCCCGGACTGCGCACGCAAATCGAGGCAACTATAAATGAGGTTTTTAAGGCCTTAGAAGCTCAAAATGCCTGAGAAAATAAGTGATGACCCTTTGGGTCGTCACACCTCTCGACTCCTTTCGTTTCTCGTCTTCCCTTTCTCTTCTTTTCTACTTCTTTTCAGTTCTTCTTTTCTCTATTCTACCCTATTTTTTAGTTATGCTACTGCTCTGGTTTTTTTAAGAAAAAATTGTTGTTCACTAATTCTACCCTGTTCTACCAGTTCTGTTTCTATTTTTTTTTTTGTGATTATTGTAAATTCTATAGATTTCACCAATCAAAACATGCACAAAAGAGAAGAAAGTAACATCTGAAAACATTAAATGTTAAGCATATCACAGGTTAAAATCACAAATAAGTGAGAAAATGGTCCTTTTACAAAGCAATAGTAGCCGAGGGGATTACAACTTGGAGTTTCATTTCGCTTCCAATCATTAAACTCATACCGGATGGATTCCTTCAGTTGAAAACAATTTGAGGTATGGGTGTCTGAGAATGTGTTAAAGTTTAATGGTCAAATAACAATTTCGCATTAGTTGGTAGCAAAACCAAATACGAGGGGTGTTGTCACTAAACAAAGAATCAAAAGGCATGTAAAGATCGGAAAAATTTGCAAAAGACTACATAATAATAAAGGTGCAATTGGAGTAACAACTAACTATTTTCAATCTTTTATAACTCGGTGCCTTTAAAGGATGAACTGTTACCTTTAGGGTCTTTAAGCCGGGTGCTCGGGTAAAAAAACTTACCTAGCAAAAATTATTGGTATATATAGAGTGAAAACAGAGAAACTAACTTATTTCACTCAATGCCATAAAAGTTTAAACATTCGAACATCATAAAATTTCAAAGTATAAAAATTTCAACTGGAGGAGCTAAATCACCCCCAAAAAAAAGAATCCAAATAAAGTAAACAAAATCATTCAAGAAAAGCGCTAATTGAGGAATTAAACGAGGAAGCGAACATAGCCTTTAGGGATTTTGAGAGAGCACCTGATTTGGGGAAGCTTGTCGCCTCTGTTCAGAGTGAAAGAGAGAAGAGGATTTTGGTGTGGGCTTTAATTTGGGGGTATCTGATTGAGCTTTGGATGTATCGAGGAATTTAGTAGGGGAAAGAGTGACAAGATTTTTTAACCTAATATTTATAATGTTATATTAAAATTAGTTAAATAAAAGAAATATGGTTATTTAATTTGGGCGAGTTTGGCGAAATTGAGGAGGGAAAATAAGGAGGGAACCAAGAACTGTTCCGATACAATTTTTTATCAATAAAATCGTTCCATAAATAGTTCTATTGGGACTGTTTATAGAATTGTTGCCAAAAAAGGGTCTATGGTAACGGTTTTGTTACAACCGCAACGGTTTTATAGCTGTAGTGTGCCGATATCACCTAAAATCTATGGGAACGGTTTCAACCGTTACAATATGGTGTCTATGGCAACGGTTTGTGAAACGATCTAGAAATAACTGTTCCCATAGGCCCATTTTCTAGTAGTGTTATTTCTGGATCGTTTCACAAACCGTTGCCATAGACACCATATTGTAACGGTTGAAACTGTTCCCATAGATTTTAGGTGATATCGGCACACTACAGCTATAAAACTGTTGCGGTTGTAACAATACCGTTACCGTAGACCCTTTTTTTTGGCAACGGTTCTATAAACAGTCCCAATAGAACTATTTATGGAACGGTTTTATTGATAAAAAATTTTATTGGGACGGTTCTTGGTTCCCTCCTTATTTTCCCTCCTCAATTTCGCCAAACCCGCCCAAATTAAATAACTCATGTTTCTTTTATTTAACTAATTTTAATATAATATTATAAATATTAGGTTAAAATATCTTGTTACTCTTTCTCCCACTAAATTCCTCGATACATCCAAAGCTCAATCAGTACCCCCAAATTAAAGCACACACCAAAATCCCCTTCTCTCTTTCACTCTGAACAGAGGCGACAAGCTTCCCCAAATCAGGTGCTCTCTCAAAATCCCTAAAGGCTATGTTCGCTTCCTCGTTTAATTCCTCAATTAGCTCTTTTCTTGAATGATTTTGTTTACTTTATTTGGATTCTTTTTTTTTTTTGGGTGATTTAGCTCCTCCAGTTGAAATTTTATGATGTTCGAATATTTAAACTTTTATGGCATTGAGTGAAATAAGTTAGATTCTCTGTTTTCCCCCTGATTTTGGAGGTGAATGCTGTGCAAAATCCTTGCTAGATTTTTTGAACTTGGTGCTTTTTCTTGATCACTCGTGTCTGAGCTTGGATAGGTTACAGCCATGGCAAAGCTTCAATTTTTCATAAAATCAGTTTTTGACTGAAAATATATCATTTTGGATGCGTGATTTTCACTCTATATAGATGCGTGATTTTCATTCTATATACGTGAGAACCATATTTTTTTTGCTTCAAAAGATGATAATTTTATTAAAGCTAGTTAACCAATGCGTGATTTTCACTCTATATATACCAGTGATTTATGCTAGGTAAGTTTTTTTACCCGAGCTTCCGGCGTAAAGACCCTCAAGGTAACAGTTCATCCTTTAAAGGCACCGAGTTATAAAAGATTGAAAATAGTTAGTTGTTACTCTAATTGAACCTTTATTATTATGTAGACTTTTGCAAATTTTTCCGGTGTTTACATGCCTTTTGATTCTTTGTTTAGTGACAACACCCCTCGTAATTGGTTTTGCTACCAACTAATGCGAAACTGTTATTTGACCATTAAACTTTAACGCATTCTCGGACACCCATACCTCAAATTGTTTTCAACTGAAGGAATCCATCTGGTATGGGTTTAATGATTGGAAGCGAAATGAAACTCCAAGTTGTAATCCCCTCAACTATTATTGCTTTGTAAAAGGATCATTTTCTCACTTATTTGTGATTTTAACTTGTGATATGCTTAACATTTAATATTTTCAGGTGTTACTTTCTTCTCTTTTGTGCATGTTTTGATTGGTGAAATCTATAGAATTTACAATAATCACCAAAAAAACAAAAACAGAATTGGTAGAACAGGGTAGAATCAGTGAACAACAATTTTTCTTAAAAAAATCAGAACAGTAGCATAACTAAAAAATAGGGTAGAATAGAGAAAAGAAGAACTGAAAAGAATTAGAAAAGAAGAGAAAGAGAAGACGAGAAACGAAAGGAGTCGAGAGGAAGCAGGTAAACTGGAGAAAAACAGAAGAGGAAGAGAAGAGAAACTTACCTTGAGAGAATAAGAAAAGAACTGAAGAAGACATGTCACAGGATGTTTAGGCTTGTAGCAGTAGCGAGAAATGTTTTGGAAGAAAGGTGCGTAAGTGTATTTGCAATTTTTTAGAAAAAATCCTAGGCAGCAACTGGACCTCGCTTAAGCGAGCTTTTCTTGCTTTTTTTCCTCACCTCGCTTCTCACTTTTTTTCCTGAAGCACTCGCTTTTTTCAGATGCCTCGCTATAGGTCAGAAAAGCGCTGACCTTGTGCCTCGCCTCGCTTCAGCGCTTTAAGCGAGAAGCCTTTGCTTTTATTAACCCTGTGCATTACTAAGTGTAACTTAAATTTGAATGATAATCCACCTTAAAACTTAATATATTTGTTTAAGAAAATTTTCAATGATTGAAGGGAAAAGGTCATTCAACTTTCGATGTCTATTTTGGTCTAAGTTTGCACTTTGATGCTTGCCCCTTTTATTTTAGTATGATATATGATATAATATATATGGAGTTCCTTCTTTTTTCTTTTTCTTTTACAAAATCAATTAGCCTTAATTAGGTCTTTATTAATGTATCTATTGTAAATTAATAAGCTGGACCAAGGGTAGATACTCATAACAAAAGAAAAGTCTTCTACTAACATGCATCTATATCAGCTATAGATGATAGATTAACGACCACGACTTAAAGTAGCTGAATTCAAACTACTGCCAGCTTCACTTTTTATATCTTGAGAATCTCCTTTCCTGATCCAGTTCTAAAAGAAAAATATATATTCTTTATTGTTTTCCAATATGATCTGCTTTGATTTATAATCCTTTAAGGTTTTAGTTTCTGTTCTTCAATTAAACCTGAAAAGATCTTTTTAGTTTTTGTCCATTCTTTTCTTTGGTTTGTGTGGGCTTTGAGACTTTTGGTCATAACTTATAACTTGTTGGCCTTCTGCAAATTCTCTTGTTGTTATTGTATTCTAACTTGTTCAATTTTACAGGATTTGGGTCTTGTGACATTTTAAAGCTGTCGAGGCTTGAATTAATGTAGAATTGAGGTTTGGAAAGTCGCTGGAAAATAGCAATATTTTCCATCGAGGCAGTCAGGTCTGTTTGTATTTTTCTTAGCATATGCTCTCATTTTTCTAATGAAAAACTACAAAAATTATGTTACATGAATATGGAAAACTATATTTATATAGCTTTATAGAAAATTCTTCAATGAATTACCATTTCTATAAAATTTCTTATGCATATTTCTGTCCTCTCTATTGTTTACTAATGTCGTATTGTATTTTATATAGATAGATTAGAGATAATGATATTTATTTGCCTGGTGAATGGCTGATTGATGACATGTATGCCCTTATGAAATTGTTGGCCGGCCATTTATGTTGTTCTTTGGATTCCTGACTATATGAGTAAATGGATCTGGATAAGTTCTCAGATTATTGGATGTGTGACTGTATGAGTACCTTGAGTCATATTTGACTGATCTGCTCTGTTTGTGTATATGCATGGTAGAATTTAGCAGTTATATGGTAATATACCTTAGCTTTGAATACAGAGTGAACGAGGCTATGTCTCATAGGTTTCTGGCCTTTTGGAATTACAAATTCAACCAAACATACAAAAGATTTTCATTCATTTCTTTGTAGTTAATCTGATTGTTGTTCCGTAATAGGTAAAATTTTGGAATTATATCTTCAGTACAGGTGTTATCCTTGTTTGCATAAATAGAAAGAAAGAGTGGAATATGCTTCTGATGACTAGCTGTATTGTCCAACTTATGTTATTCTCCTCTCCTTCTACTTCTACCTTAAATTGATATCTGTGCAGTTTGTTGAGTAGCCAGTTATTTCTGTGTCTGATAACCTGCATGACTATTTTGGCTAATAATGTTACTTCTATACATGTGGTATTTTTTTCTCATATGTGCTCATTCTTGTAAGTGGTCCACAACCTTGATTCTTGTAACTCAGACTGTGGCAATAGGAGTAGGAACAATTGCACCAGCTTTTAGATGGTTCATAGCCATTAATTACAACTGCAAAGCCAAGTTAGTTTTTACTAAGAACTAAGATGACTGTATAACTTACTGCTAAGAGGACAGGTTGGAAACAGGTGAAAATAGACTTAGAGGACAATGTGGAAAACAAAAACACCACCAAAAGTGGCTTGGCTTGATGGACTGTTGTAAACAACACATGTTTAACCTAGGATAATTTACAGAAAAGAAGTTACAACTTGTGCAGAACATGTGATTTTGTGAAGGGAAAAGCAGAATCAGTCAACATGTGATTTTTGTAAAGGAAAAAGTAGAATCAGTCAATCACATTCTTTTGCATTAATGTCCCAAATTTGATTCAGAATTGTAAGTTGTTGTTTGATGTTTCTTTCTTCTTGCAGAGAATGTCCCAAATTAATATTGAGAACCGAAAAAAGTTGAAGAATCCTCACACTACTGGAAAAGAAGTTTTGCTTTAGTGCGCTCTAAGTTGCTGTGTAACTAGCAAATAATGGCAAAAAATTTCTCAATTTCTGCTCTGGTTTAGTACATGGTAGATCATCACGAATTCTAACTCACTTTCATGTAACTACGTAACTAGGAAAACGAGAAGGAAACTTCAGATCCTTTATCGGCAAAAGAAGTCTTTGTAGCTACAAGAAAAATAAAAGCTGGGCGATCGTACAAGTGCTCGGATGATCATACAACTAGTAAAATTGTGCGAATTATATTTAACTGATGTTATATCGAGATCAATTATTTATTTTTATTAATATACCTTTTATTTACTTGTTCTATTTGTTTGAATTTGCTTTGAGGGCTGAAATGGTGGCAATTGAAGCCCAACAAAATGAAAATAGCAATGAGCCCGTTGATGCATTTGCTTCTGTCATGGGGCCTGAACATCTGGGACGTCTGAGATTGTATGGGCGAGGGGTTACAAGAACTTCTTTGAGAGGGAAGGTAGGATGTTTTGAATCTTCTTCAAATACTACAAATTCTCTACAAAAAATGGAGAAGATACAAAGGATGGAGGAGAAAATTGAGGAACAAAGGGCAACTATCCGTCAAGATGTTGTTGCAGATGTCCTTGCACGACTTCAGCGTTCAAGAATTGATATTGATGCTAATATTATTCTAGCAGGATTGGGTGATAATTCTCCGGGAGAAGCTTCTTCTGCACAACGAGCAACTTTGCAACCAATTCGTCGTCCATCTACTGATAGCAACAAAGAAGGCCAACTCATTAGAGGTATTAATTTGCTTATTTTTTAACTTATTCGGTTTAGAATTATACTTGTTGATGCCAAGAACTATAGCTGGGATATATATTAAGGTTTAATTTAATCATGATATTTAACAATCGTGATTACTTACTTCTAATATTGCGCCGTGTTAAGTGCATAAGATCCCTGTTGATCATTTCCCATAATCATAGGGTTGATCTCCAAGCTGATAAACTTATTTACGAGTATTTTCTTTTGCTTTACTCATTCAGTGTTCAAAGACCTAATACAGATTCTTGCTGGATGGGTGTACTAAGGGGTAAAACGTAACTCTCGCCAATTGATATGGGAGATTGAGCATTTTATCGTGGATCTCCTTTTTCTTGTTTTTCTTTTTAGCTTTCCAGCTTTTGCAACTTTACTGCCTGAGATTGAAATGTTAATTTTATAGACGAAGTATTATGTTAACTAATACTCCTTCCGATGAGGGTTCACATAAGTCATAGACTGAGCTTATGGAAATTGAACTGATCATTTTTAAAAGTGTTTAGTGGTGAATTATAGTACTATATCTTTATATTACTTTGATATCCTTTTAAAATATTTTTATTGATGAAATTATATATATCCATCTATTAACTTGATTGCTAGTGCTCTCACTTCACTGAGAGGTATTTGATGTAATTGGCAGACAATGTGTGATTCCTTGATGCCCTTCAAAGAAACTGCAAGTTGCATTATCATTGGCTGGTTAATTTATTCAACTCTTTAATTTCTTTGTAAATCGTAGATTATGCTGATTACCTGAATCTTGAAATACTAAATCTACCAAACTTTGGAAAAGAAAATCTTCTTAGAGTTATATTGAAAGAAATTTTGTTTATATGTATGCTTTACATGCTTTTCATATACTTGTCAAGTTATTTGATGGGGTATGGAACTAGCACAAATCCCACCACTAATACTTTGAGTTATTTGGTGGGATATCTTTTCCCATTCTGTTTTTTTTTCTCTTCTTTGTTGGTTCTGCATAGTTGTATTTGCAAATGATGTTTTGAGCAGGTTAAAAATTTTGGGATAGTCATATTTACAAAGGAAACTCTGCCGAAAATTTTAAGAATTTAAAGAGAATGAAAATTTTCGAATTATTATCAAATTGGTCATTCAATTACTTTGTGATTCAATTATCCTAAAAATATTATTTAATTATTTCTCATTTATCTTTTGTAGGTGCAGTGATTGCGGATGAAAGCAGTGACGTAGACCTTACTTGAGTGTTGTTAGGCTTTATTATTATGTTTAAGAATATTTTAGTTTAGAACTTTTTGTAAACTCATCTATTTTGACTTTTGAATTGTTTGACCAAATATTGTATCCATATTTTGTTTTTGTACACAGATAATACTTGTTGGATATGGTTTAAACAATTTCATAGAATAGGAAACTATTTCTAATTTTGCTTCCATAAATATCAAAAATTATAATTTGTTTCAACAGAGAATATAACCGTTCCAATAGACCTAGCAAATAACAATAGCAGCCCCTAATAACTGTTTCAATATGTTATAATATCCATTGCAATAGAGTACTGATAATTGTTCCAATATACCATGAAAACCGTTGCAATATATCATGAAAACCGTTGCAACAGCATTAAAAAAATCAGTTGTATTAGTTTATCAGGACGGTTTATAATCGTTCCTGTAGATAGAGCTTGTAGCAATCCAAAACCGTTACAATATCCCTATCTATGGAGATGATTTATGAACCGTTGCAAATAACAGTTCCAATAGACCTATTGTAACACTGAATCCCGGAACGAGTCAACATATGTTCCAATAGCCCTATAAGGACGGTTAGCAGATCTACAGCAACAGTTTTCGAAGGGTTGCCATAGCTTCAATTTCTAGTAGTGACTCTTGCTTCCATTACTCTCTCTCTCACTTTCATGGTATGACTCAGTAGCTTGATGCCCCTATATAGTTGTTACAATTCTGAATATAGCCTTTGTTCTTCTATAAGAGATAATTAATTCCGAAATTAAATTTGAAATGAGTTTATCCCACGTTTGTTGGGATAAAATTGCGGTATAACTAATCCCGAATTTATAGTGTTATGTAGTGTTATTTTTATTCCTATGAAAAGGTGGAATAATAATTCCAAAATTTAATACCGTAATAATTATAGTTGCCCTCAATGTCATCTTTTGGCCTTAAAATACCCTTGAAACTAACAAAAGTCTAAAGGGATTAATGAACCGCCCCACCATTAATGAATCTGACCCATCTAACCCAGTTGTCTAAGCAACCCAAATCCTCCATTGATTCTTTTTCTCCTCTTATTTCATCCTCTTCTGTTTCCGCTCTTCACCAAGTCGATAGCATCAACTTCTTTTCTGAACTTGATAAAAACATTTTAAGGCTCAGATAGACATTGTAAAGCTCATCCCATGAGAGCATCTCCAACGCTCCCTCATTTTTCCAATACACAGTCATTTTTTGCCAAAATGTGACTCCAATGCTCCCCCATTTTTAGCTGTAAAATGGGGATATAGTGTTACTCCAAATTTGGAGTGACACTATTCATTTCGTCCATTACTATTTATCATTAGTTCATTATTATTTTTATTATTTAACTCTTTTAATTTATTTTTTTATATATATGTAATTATGTTTATGTAATATTTTTATAATATTAATTTTATATCTTAACTTTGGTTGTAGTATAATTTTGATAAATTAATTTTGTGCATTTATTATTTTTATGTAAAATTGTAAGTTAATTTTATTATAAGTTATAATTGTACAAAAAAATATAATCATATCAAAAAAAAGAATAGTGCAAATATAAAATATACTATATTGCTAAAACTGAAAAGTAAAAATTAAAAATACATTAAATGAGAATTACATTAATGGTCGAGGATAAGCGTGATCTTTATGCACCAATTCAAGATGATTGGGAATGTCCACCTCCAATAGTAAAAATGGTAAAAAAAAAAATAAAAAAAAAAAAGAATAGTGCAAATATAAAATATACTATATTGATAAAACTGAAAAGTAAAAATTAAAAATACATTAAATGAGAATTACATTAATGGTCGAGGATGAGCGTGATCTTAATGCATCAATTCAAGATTATTGGGAATGTCCACATCCAATGGTAAAAATGGTAGTAGATGAAAATCACAGATTTGAACAGTTTTTAGCTCGACACAAAAGAATTATGGACAAAGATGTGTTGGTTCCTTGGTTATTATCCTGTATTTGTAAATAATAATTCTAAAAATAAAACGTTAGCGTATAAACGTAAATATAAATGAGACAGTAATTAATTCGAGCCCACTGAATTCACAGTGTTTCCTTAAAGAATTTAATCCCCTCCTAGTACCCAAGGTTATGGATTATTTCCTCCCAAGATAGAACTAATTACACACTGGTGTAGCGGTACTTCAAACCCCAGTGTTTCAGCGAACACAAAGTTCGGCAGCAAATCACACTTACGGATGCTTTGTTTGTAGTTAAAAACAATGCAGAATAAAGGAGGACAACTCAGAAGTCGAATGGAAATTCTGAGAGGAAGGAATGCAATGTATAACCGATATTGAATTTTTACTGAAGAGGATATCAGATTGCAATTCGTTTTTCCAATGTATATCGAGTGTATACAGATTGTATATCGAGTGTATACAAAGTGTATATCGAGTATTTTTTTTCGGTGTGTTTCTTTCTCTCCAACTGTTGCTCTATTTATAGCAGTTAGTTGAGAGAAATCTGCCCCCTGCATGGTGGAACAAGCACTAGGCTATCATGGAGGAAGCACTTACATGGTAGAATGAATACTTGCTTGGTGGGAGGAGCACTTGGCCATGGTGGGGGGTGCACTAGGCTGCTTGTTGCTTGTTGGTGCAACACAATACACGGATTGGAAAATATCCGTTATAAATACGGATTATATCACGTTAATATTCACTATTAACAAATAAATTTGGTCCAAAAAATTAATCAATCGATCGATAATTTGACCAAATCCAAATCCAAATCCGTAGCCGAGCCGAGCGAGCGAGCGAGCGACGACGACGGCACGAGGATTTCCTTCTTCCTAACTCTTTAAGAGCTATATGAAGTGCATTTGTATATAAACCCACCAAAATTCTTATCATCTACCAATGTGGGACAATGTCTCATTAAAAAGAAGAGGGAGACTTAAAATTTTACTCAAAATTTTATTTTTCCTCCATTTCCCATTCACTCTCATTTTAAGACTATTTCATCTTAAACAAAAACTCAACAATCCCCCACATGAATGGGGAATGGCTATATCATGGAAGTATGCATGAAAAACCTGTGTGATTCGCAAGCAAGGATTAATTGCATCTGGATAAGTAGGTTTCCCTTTGAACTTTTCGTAATGCACTTATGTCGGATATACTTGGTCAATTGGTAGATTGGATATCTTTGAACCGTCGAACTTTAGTGTATACCTAGACAACCATAAGCCACACAATCAACCCTTAACCGTCTTTGGTTCTCATTGTTGTGTTCGTTTCAGCTATGAACACCGTCTGGTTACATAAGTGCGTAGAGAATTGGCCTTGCAGAATTCTCCTTGAAGCGGCTAACACTTCACACTTACATAGGTGATTCCTAAATGTGTCATCCTGTAGATACACTATTTGATATACCACGTATCAAATTTAGAAATCATTAAAAAGCCTTAATGTTTTATCCTTAGTACTGAACATTGTCTCATCACGAGAATGGAACAAAATTTTTGTTAACAATGTTGAACCGTCATTAATGACTTTGTTTGATCTCCTTGAACCTAGATCTTGGGATCTCCAGTCTTCTAGGTAGAGTTACCGCCACAATGACTTGTTATCGTCCATAGTCCCATTCCCCTCGATGATTTCTCAACTACCTCTCTAGTTAGGCCTTTTGTAAGTGGATCCGAAACATTATCACTTGACTTTACATAGTCAATCGTGATAATTCCTCTGTTATATCTGGTCGTGTACAATTCATGATGTATATTAAACATCCCAACACACGAGCATAATCCAATTGTAATATGCTTTGGTCTTTGTTCTTTGCTAATGTAAGATTCATATCAATTGGAGTCTTTGCAACTTTAAAGCCCAAGTGCTTGAATTTTTCAATTACTATCTTAATATAATGAGATTGTGACAATGCCAGACCTTGAGAAGTCTTTTGGATCTTAATCCCCATAATTAAATCCGCAACTCTCAAGTCTTTCATATCAAACTTGCTAGTTAGCATACGCTTATCTAGTAGCATTTATGTTTGCAATGTCATTACTCATTATCAGCATATCATCCACATATAAGCAAATAATTACTATATGATTTGGAACATTTTTAATGTACACACATTATCACATTCATTTATCTTAAAACCAGTTGATAACATTGTTTGGTCAAATTTTGCATGCCATTATTTGGGTGTTTGTTTTAGTTCGTAGAGGGACTTAACAAGTCTACACACCTTCTTTTCTTTACCTGGAACCACAAACCCTTCAGGTTGTTCCATGTAGATTTCTTCCTCCAAATCTCCATTTAAGAAGGCTGTCTTTATGTCCATTTGATGAATTTCAAGACCATAAACTGCAGTTAAAGCTACTAGCATTCGTATGGACGTAATTCTCGTCACTAGAGAGTATGTATCAAAGTAGTCAAGACCTTATCGTTGTCTATACCCTTTGACAACAAGTATTGTCTTAAATTTATCAGTAGTGCCATCATCTTTTATTTTTCTTTTAAAAATTCATTTACAACCCAAAGGTTTATTTCCAGGAGGAAGATCAACCAATTCCCATGTATGGTTGTTCAATATGGATTCTATTTCACTATTTACTGTCTCTTTCCAGAATANTGTCGTTTGGATCCTTCACCAATCGACTCGCATTCCTTTTTATACGGATATATATTTTCAAAGAACTTAGCATTATCTTATTCTATAACCGTATTATTATTAATGTCGGGATTGTCTGATTTATGAACCAGAAATCGATATGCTTTACTATTACTCGCATATCCTATGAAAACCCAATCAACGGTTTTCGGTCCTATTTTTACCCTTTTGGGTTTAGGAATTTGCACTTTTGCAAAACACTCCCACACTTTCAAATAATGCAAGTTGGGCTTCTTTCCTTTTCATTTTTTATATGGAATGGATTGTGTTTTTCTATGGGGTACTCGATTTAGTATTCAGCTAGTCGTAAGAACGACTTCCCCCCACAAGTTTGGTGGGAAACCAAAACTTATCAATAATGTGTTCATCATCTTCTTCAATGAACGATTCTTTCTTTCTACAATCCCGTTGGATTGTGGCGTGTAAGGGGCCGTTGTTTGATGAATAATTCCATATTCTAAACATATTTGTTCAAAAGGAGATTCATATTCACCACCCCTATCACTTCTTATCATTTTGATTTTCTTGTTAAGTTGCATTTCAACTTCATTTTTTTATTGATTGAATGCGTCTATTGCTTCATCTTTACTATTAAGTAAGTAAACATAGCAATATCGAGTACTGTCATCAATAAAAGTTATGAAATACTTCTTTCCACCGCGAGATGGTATTAACTTCATGTCACAAATATCAGTGTGAATTAAGTCTAAAGGATTTGAATTCATTTCAACCGACTTATAAGGATGTTTAACAAACTTAGATTCCACACATATTTGGCATTTTGATTTTTCGCATTCAAACTTAGGCAATACTTCCAAGTTAATCATTTTCCGCAAGGTTTTATAATTGACATGACCCAAACGTTCATGCCATAAATTATTTGACTCAAGTAAGTAAGACGAAGTTGAAGCTTTATTATTATTTTCAATAATCATCACATTCAGCTTGAGAAGGCCATCGGTAAGATAATATTTTCCTACAAACATATCATTCTTACTTATTACAACCTTGTCGGACACAAAAACGCACTTAAAATCTTGCTTAACAAGAAGTCCAACAGAGACTAAATTCTTCCTAATTTCGGGAACATGAAGGACATTGTTTAAAGTCATGACCTTGCCAGAAGTAATCTTGAGAAATATCTTCCCATATCCATCAATTTTTTTTGTAGCAGCATTCCCATAGAAAGCGTCTCTTCGGGTCCAGCAGAAACATATGTAGAAAATGCTTCTCTCACAGCACAAACATGGCGGGTGGCTCCAGAATCAATCCACCATTCCTTAGAATTGCCCACCAAGTTGCATTCATAAAGCATGGCACATAAGTCATCAATATCATCATGTTTTTCTACCATATTTGCTTGACCCCTTTTCTTATCTTTCTTCCGAGCACGACACTCCGTAGATTTGTGTCCGGTTTTCCCATAGTTGTAGCAGTTTCCACTGAATCGCTTCTTGCTTGGGTTGTATTTCGGACCAGAAGCCTTCTTCCTCTTTTTGTTATCTTCAACAATATTTGCTCCCATTATTGTTGAATTTCCACGGCCTCTTCTTTCAACAGCTTTATTGTCCTCTTCGATTCTCAATAGAACAATGAGATCTTCAAGAGACATCTCCTTTCGTTTGTGTTTCAAATAATTTTTGAAGTCCTTCCACAATGGAGGCAACTTCTCAATTATTGCTGCTACTTGGAATGCTTCATTGATGACAAGACCTTCAATGAAAATTTCGTTAGTAAAAATACTAAAAATTTTACTTTCAACATCAGTATTTATTTGAAACATACCTTCAACAAGTAGATCATGAATAATTACTTGCAATTCCTGGACTTGGGTAATAACAGACTTGCTATCTACCATTTTGTAGTCCAAAAATTTTGCGGCGACAAATTTCTTCATCCCGACATCTTTAGTTTTGTACTTCTTTTCAAGCGCATTCCATAATTCTTTTGACATTTCCACACCACTGTATACATTATACAGATTATCATCCAGTCCGCTAAGAATATAATTCTTGCACAGAAAGTCAGAATGCTTCCACGCCTCAATCACGAGAAAGCTTTCATCCTCTGGAGTTTCATTGGCCACATCAGGAACATCTCCCTTGATGAACTTCTGTAGACATAACGTAGTCAAGTAGAAGAACATCTTCTGCTGCCAACGCTTGAAATCAATCCCGGAAAATTTTCCAGGGTTTTCTGTTGGTGTCAACACTGGTGTTCGGCTTGTCGATGCATTGACAGTCATCGTCGGAACACGGCTTGCCGATGCGTTGATAGTCACCATCGGAACAGCTTGGTTTCCGCTTTCATTAGCCATTTTTCTGGAAAAATGACACAAACAAACGTTTAATAAACGTTTAAAACTAGAGTTAAAAAATTACTTTGAGCACGTGATTTTTTCCCTATAAGAGAAATACTCCCAAAGATTCAAAATAAAACAATTTTTCTTTGTGTGTAATTTTTAGATTTTTTGCGACATTTTTGGATAATTATCTGCATTTATCTGTGCATGTTTATTTGTTTAAATAAATAAAAAATACAAAAATATGTTGCAGTTGCATATAAAATTTAAGTTTATAATTAAGAATAATTAAGTTTGCTTTACAAAAATAGGAAATCACAAAAAATATGTATTTTTTGCATTTATAGCATT
>MU683637.1:6169-49079 GCA_026770625.1 Nicotiana glauca
GATATTTCTGCTCCCTAGCAAGGTAGGATCGAATGGTACCGCAAGCAACACGGTTGATAATTCTCCAATCTTCTTCTCCAATAGCATCTGGTCTCTTTTCTTCAATGGCCAGATCTAGCCCTTGTTGAAAAAGGACATCTAGAACCTCGCTTGCCACATCCCAAAATGTCCGGACCCGTTAAAAATTTCTACCGCAAATTTTACATTTGACACAATTCTTGTCATAAGCGAAGATGCCAATGATGACGTATTGCTGACACTTAATGTAGATTCTTTTTGTTTATTGTCTCCCATCTTTGACACAAAGATTATTTAATAGCTGACGACACAAATCAAGATTATTTCCTTTCTGATGTGGAAGATCAGACTAAGTTGCAACCACAGAGCATACTGAGACAGAACCTTGACTCAGTTACCAAGATAAATCTTTTCTGATATGGAAGATCAGACTATGCTGCAACCATAGAGCATACCGAGATAATACCTTGGCTCTGATACCAATTGTTGCGGAAGCCAAATGTATATAGTGTGAATGAGTCACAACTACTATACCAAAAATTATGGCAGCCACCAAATAATAAATAAGACAATAAAGCAATAATAAAAGAAACACCAGAATTAACGAGGTTCGGCTAATTTTGCCTACTCCTCAGACACAACCAATATTTTATTTCACTCCAAAAATACAAGTGAAATAATACTAAAGAGAGAAGATACAAATGCCTTAAGAAGATAAGAAGACAAATGAGAAGTGTATTTAAATCCTAAACATTAGGCCTTCTTTTATAGGGGGAAAATCCCCCCTCCCCCCAACTTAAGTCTCCCACCGATGTGGGACCGTTGTTTTGCCATATTCAACACTTAGTGATTTTTTAATATATTAATGAATACATATTTATATTACTCTGTTTTCTTTTCTTTTTTTGACGGTCGATACGTAATCTCAATTACGTGGTGAACAAGGAAAGAAGCATCCTATGAATATCATTTAAATATTGTAGTTTTTTATTTTTCCTGAAAATTTACTCATTTTATTAGTGTTTAGATATTTGTTTTAAGTCTAATATTGCTTTATTATGACCTGTCCCTCGTTAGAATTTTATTATAAAAAAAGCACTGTATCTAAGGTTTCTTGTACCAATTTCTCCTGACACATTACTAATTCTCCTTGCATAAATTTATTTTAAGACAAGAGGGGTTGCTCTGATGGTAAGCAACCTCCATTTCCAACTGAGAGGTTGTCAGTTCGAATCTTTCCAAGAGCAAGGTGGGGAGTTCTTGAAGGGAAGGATATCCATACACTTAAAGCATGTCATCTTGATTTAAGATACTTTTTTTTGGATTATAATGTTGAAAGGAATGCTAAAGTAAATCTGTCCATTTTTCTTCATTTCCAAAAGTTGTCCTTTTTAGCATTATTATTATTATATTTCTTTTATTTTATTCAGGACCCTTTTTATCCTTGTTCGACAAGGAATTTCTTTCTTCTAACTAACCTCCAAATATAATATTGACAATGACAAAAACAAAAACACCATATGAACATAATAAAGAACATAAGAGAGACTAGTGAAAAAAAAAACAATATTGGCAATGTGAAAAATTGTATTTTTTTCAAGAATGGAGGGAAAAAATTGTGATTGGTATTTATATTATGATAATAAAAGAAGGGATTTTAGTATTGAAACTTACTGGGATTTTAGATTTGCATGAGGACAGAGACGGGGTGTATAATAGGGAAAATTGAAGTCTTGGAGATCTATTTTGCCATTTGGGGAGGTGATATGTAATTAGTCCTAGAAGATTTATTGACCACTTTGGCCTGATATTTGGCAGAAAATGTCAAACCTCACCCTCCCTCAGTCCCTTGGCTGCGCCAAACAGTTTTTTTTTCTTTTCTTTTATGTATTTTGTTCTCATAAAAATACTCTCTTTGTTCTATTTGATGTGAAATTATTTTTTGCATTAATTTATTTAAAAATAATAATATTATATTTTTATATTTCAAAATAATTTAAATTTTAAGTCTAACAATTATAAATTTCTTGTGGCATGTTTAAAATTACAAATTCAAATGCTTATAGTAATACAAATATTATGACACGTCTAAAATTATAAGTTTCAAAAGACTTCCATCTTTCTTAGACTCATTATTAATGAGCCATTTTACTCACAACAAAAGTTATATTGTATATATTATAATCCAAGAACAATATTGTTGGATTATTAAATATATATATGTTTCCTTTTTGTGGATGTTTGATTTATTGCATAAAAATGAGATAAACATTGTGCATGGAATTTTATCGTTTGTTGCTATCCGTGTTCTCCCTTATTGTTCCCACTGTTTGTATTTTGATTTCTCTCTATTGTTGGTATTACCTCGTTATCTTTATCTCGATATTTTATTACCATATCATGTTCATTTCATTTGACCAGTATGTGTCTTGGCTGTTCCTCGTCACTACTCCTCTGAGACTAGTCTTGATACTTAATCGGCACCGCCGTGGTATGCTCATACTACACTTCTATATATTTTTGTGTACAGATCCAGGTATTTGATCGTAGTAGCTATGCGGGTCGTTGCGGTAGAGACTCAAGGTAAACCTGTTACACCGTTTGCAGGCCTCGGAGTCACCTTCATCCATTTGTTCCTTTTATTTTCGGAGCAGTGATGTAATTATTTTGTAAAACTACTCTTAGAAAGGCTTGTGACTTGTGCTACCGGTTTTGAAAATTATGATTTATTGAGAGTTATTTACTTTGAAGTCAGTAAATGTTAATGTTGTTTCAGTGAATGTTAGGCTTACCTAGTTTAGAAAATAGGTGCCATCACGAATCCTTCAGAGGGATTTTGGGTCGTGACATATTTATTCCCCCCCTATACAGGGGTGAAGCTACGGTAGAGGATGCGAGTTCAGGCGAACCCAGTGACTTTTTTCGAGATCATGTATTTATATTAAAAATTTTACTATTTATATATAAATATATACTGTCGAACCCGGTAACAAAAGGGGTTTGGGTTCAATGGTAAGAGTTCTGAGTTCGCTTGGAGAACATGCGGGTTCGAATCACGCTGAAAGGAGTTAGCTATTTGCTTGTTTTTACCGTTTTTATTTTTAAGAAAGAACTAATAGCACAAATTAAATGACGTCGTGGTTGTTTCTTCCAATATTCTCAACTTTCAAATAAAAAAAGTTGGTGTTCTGCCAAGAGATTAAAAAATCCTAGATGAAAAGACACCAAGTATGAAAGCTGCCTCAAACTCAAGTTCCAAAACACACCAAATTTCCGCTACAAGACTCCATTAAACTCCCACAAAAATCAGCGAAAATCGGCTCCCAAAATCCCCTTTTAACATCCATGGCGGGAGAGGAGTGTGATCTCGCCCAACTATGCCTTATAAAAAGGACTAAGCGGTCGTTGCAAATATAATTCGGTTTACAAGTCCGGAATCGAATCCCACAGATAACTAAGCTTAGCTACAACTGTTCAATATTGCCAAGAAGACAAGCTCAAACAATTCCTAAGCTATAAATATTAAGATTCTTATATCTAATTTACTAAATAATTAAATTAGTAGATTAATATCTAAAGATACTACGGGTTGGAGAAAAGATTAAGGAGGTCTAGAGTTATGATTTCCTCAATTATCGGAATCCTTCCCGCTATGTCTTCAATAATTTTGCCTAAGTATTCTCTACCGTTCATGAGCGCTCTGCGTGTTGTAATTCTCTCCCGAGTGATTACGAAAATTTACTAGACATAATCTCCCGAGTTACACTAGCTGGCTTTAATTACAGCCCACTCAGATCGCACCCAAGGTTTCGTTATCCCTAATCCCACCTTTAAACCCTTTGTTATTGATTCTTCGCATACGTCGGGAGTGATGTTGTTCAAAAACTACCTAAATATGCACTCTCTCCCGAGTAATACGTACTAAATAGGCACAGCTAATTGAGGGCCCTTCAATCAACCACAAGAAAAATATAGTTGAACAAATAGAGAAAATATTACGGCTCAATAATATAAAAATATAACAAGAATTTATCTTACAAAGGGTTCCATCAAAACCCTAGATAACAAATTAGCTATTCATAATATTATGTAAAACTACACTACTAAAAGTAATAACCAACAATGAAAAATAGGAAGAGGAAGGAAAAACTCGTAGAAGAATTTCCCGCCTTGCCCTTATTGTGTCTCTGCCTCCTTAGGTCGGATCCGTGTCTAAAATCTGTCCAACCTCCTCAAAATACCATTTTTCATGTATATATACCAATTAGGGTCGGGTCCAAACAATTATACCTTCTCCTAGACAAAAAAACACTTTTCCCGGATTTGACTAGCGCGGCCGCGCTCGCGACCGCGCATATTGCCCAGTATTTTGCTTGACGAGGGCGGCCTGAGCGTGGCCGTGCACTTGTCGCTCAATTTTTACCTTGTTCAGTTTGAAATTTGGAAAAATATAAAACATGAAAATTGTAACCCTTTGAGTTATATTTCCAACCATATATTGTGGAGTCCAAATGGAGTTCCGAGCAAAATATTATATCCATTTTACTAGACAGTGCGCAATATGCCTACTCGATTCTTCGATCGTTCTAACTATCATCCGTTGATCCCCGAACACGATCTCGGCTTAATTTCTTGAGCTTTTACTTAGACTTCAAACCTCCAAATCACTTGAATTAATTCCATAACATCTACATAGTTCGAAATCACTCCTACAAGGCATAAAAAATACAGTTAGTTTAAAACACTAGCAATTAAAGCTCAAACTCAATTAAAGTGTAGTAAATTAGAGTGTAATAAGCGACTAAACTATGTAATTATAGCCTATCATCATAGTAGTTGTGAGGAAAGCTGAGTTGAACGTAGGAGAGAGGAAAGCGAAAGCAGAGAAGATGTTCCGACGTTGGGTTAATGGATGGGTTCTTGAAGAATGATGCAGTTAGTTTACAAAAAGATATTCTTGATCATGTTGAATTTACTTGTCATGACCCAAAATCCACTAAGGGTTGTGATGGCGCCTAACACCACTGTCAGGCAAGCCAACCATTACTACTTAATCAGATTCTCCTTTAAATAATTTATGAAAACTAGGATTTTTACTTCGATTAGGCTAGTAAAAGATAATCTTTACAAATAAATACAAGAATATTTAGAAGTTAATACAGAATACCACATAATAATTCCAGAACCCGGTGTCACTAGTGCATGAGAAATTTTTAGGAAATAATGTAATACAACAATTGTATGAAATACAATTGGACGGACAAGAAAATATAGTACAATACTTTAAAAGAGACTCTGCTGGCTGTGGATCGTCTCGATAGGTGCAGCTCGCCTAAGTTCCAGTATCAACCATGCCGCTGCGCCAAACTAGGACACTAGACTTACATACACCTGTGCAACAAAACAAATGCACAGCAAGTGTAATATGAGTATGAAAACAACGTGTACCTAGTGAGTATCTCATCTAATCTCGAAGAAGTAGAGATAAGAGGTCGACTTTGACACTTACTAGTAGTCCAATAGTGATATATTAATAATGCAAATAATGATGAATTTATTAAAAATGATAGTAAATTCAAGTAAGTCAAGAAACAAGTACGCATTCCTTTTTATATTTAGAAGTCCCCAAATTCGTTATCTACTATTTATCAATTTGTCTCAAACCAGGGAGGCAATATCAAATTATAAATCTCAAGCAAACATTACAAGTATGCGCAAATCTTGCCGAGGACGTATGGCCCGATCCAATAATATTTAAACTATACACTGCCAGAGAGTCAAATGGCGTAAACCATAGATGCATCTATTTATACTGAGGCGATCAGTCCGATCCACAAATATTAATTATCATCAGGAAAACACATGAAGGCACATTTGTATTCAAATAAATTCATACAAGTGATCAACAAGTACATACGCTCACTTATGTTCATTTCCAATTCTCTAGCATATCCTAAATGATCACATTAGTAAGAAAATATATAAACATTCGCAGGTGCGATTACACCAGAAGGCAACAGCTTCAACTCTTCCTCCAATTTTCAGTTCGATACGCTAACCACCCGAAATCCACCCGAGGCCCCCGGGACCCCGTCCAATCACACCAACCAGTCCTAAAACATAACACAGACCTGCTCGAGGCCCTAAATCACATCAAACAACGGCGAAATCACAAATCTCTCCATTTCGAGCTTAATGAACTTTCGAATTTCTAACTTCTACTTTCGATGTCTAAACCTATCAAATCACATCCGATTGACCTCAAATTTTGCACACAAGTCACATTTGACATTACGGGCCTACTCCAACTTTCGGAATTGGAATCCGACCCTGATATGAAAAAGTCTACTTCCTGTCAAACTTCTCAAAACCTTCAATTTCTATCTTTAGCCAAATGACTCCAAAATGACTTACGGACCTCCGAATTCACTTCCAATCGCGCTCCCAATGCCAGAATCACCATACGGAGCTATTTATAGACTCATCATCCCAAATGAACATCGATAGTAGTGGAATGCACTACAATCCGAATTTATGAAATTCTTCCAAAAATGCTAACTTCCACAATAGACCCCAAAATGCTCTTCGGTCACCTGTGACGACCTAAAGGGTCATCACCTATTTTTAATTAATTTTATGCTTCCGAGGCCTTGAAAACCTCATTTAAAGTTGTCTCGATTTACGTGCGTAGTCCGAGCGCGTAGCCGGAAAGCTTAAATATGAAATTCTGTAAAAAATGCTAAGTTTTGATGTTAAAATGAATAAATTTGATTTTGGTCAACATTTTGGGCAAACGGACCCGGACCCGTGATTTGACGGTCCTGGAGAGTCTGCAGGAAAATATGGGACTTGGGCATACGCGCGGAATCGAATTCCAAGGTCACGAGCCCGAGAAATGAATTTTTTTAGTAAAATTATTTTCTGAAATTGTTTAAGAAAATTTGAAATGAAAATTAATTAGAACGTATTATTATCGGGCCCGTATTTTGGTTCCGGTGTCCGGTACAGGTCTTATATATGATTTAAGATATTTTTGTGAAATTTGGTGAAAAACGGACGTCGTTTGACAGGATTCGGACCTAAATTGGAAAACTTGATGTTTTATGAAGTTTGAAAGGATTCTTGGATTTTTGAGGTTTAATTCGATGTTTATGATGTTATTTTGGCGATTTGATCGCACAAATAAGTCTGTAGGATGTTTCTGAGGTTGTGTGCATATTTGGTTTGGAGCCCCGAGGGCTCGGGTGAGTTTTGGATAGGCCACAGGTTGCTTTTTTAAACTTAAAACTTGCTGGTATGAACAGACCTGCAGGCTTCGCATCGCAAATGTGAAGGCCTCCTCGCAAATGCGAAGGCCTTCTCGCAAATGCGAAGAAGCCCAGGTATGCCCCTTCCTCGCAAATGCGAGAGTTTCCATCGCAAATGCGAAAAAAACCTCCATGTTGCCAGTGATCGCAAATGTGATCAAATGCGAACTTCGCAAAAGTGATAAGGGTCTCGCAAATGTGAAGGTCCCGAATTTTAGAAGAGTTCGCAAAATACGAACCCCTGTACGCATTTTCCATATCAGAGACCTACAATTTTACACTTAAACGATTTTGAACCTCATTTTTTATATTTTCTCAAACCCAAACACACTTAGGCGATTTTCCAAGAACAAGTATTCTTCCAAATTAATTAGTTTTTACTCATTTTTTAAAGTTATTAGCATCTTTTAACATGATTTCAACCTAAAATCAAAGATTTTCATGGGGGAAATTGGATGTTTTAGGTAGAACCTAGGTTTTTCAAATAATGGGGATTTGGACCTCAATTTGAGGTCTAATTTCAAAATAAATTGTATATTTAAGTTCGTGGGGGAGTGGGTAATCGGGTTTTGGTTCGATCCTCGGGTTTTGACCACATGGGCCCGGGGAGCAATTTTTGGCTTTTTGGGTAAAACTTTGGAAAAGTCATTTTCATGCATTGGGGTTGATTCATTTAGTGTTTATTAATGTAATTATGTAATTTGTGATTAGATATGAGCGAATTGGAGGTGGAATTATAGGGTAAATCTATAATTGAGGCTTGAGTTGTGTTCAAGGCATTGAGGTAAGTGTTTGGTCTAACCCTAGCTTGAGGGAATAAGAGTGGAGTCCTATTTGCTATGTGGTAATTGTCGAGTACGACGTATATGCATGGTGACGAGTATCTACACGTTGGTTTCTAGCATGACCATGAGTCTTTAAATTGTGAATATATTGATTTTGTTGTATTTCTCTTGCCTTGATGATGACTCCTATTTGTTGTGAAAAGCTTGTGAAAGGAAATTGTGACCTATGAACATTGAGGAGCACTGGCTCATGTTATATTACAATTGAGAACGTATATGAAATGGTTGAACCCTTTGGAGCATTGGCTCGAGTGGTAAAGTGAGGTATAAAATAAAATTGAAGGAAAGAGAAACAATATTTAAATTGTTCCCTTACCGGGATGTTGAGATTACTAATGTCGTACCCTTGCTGGGATTTAATTGTTTCAATTGTGTTCCCTTGCCGGGATTTATATTATTATTTTGTTTATTCCCTTGCCCTTGTTTGTGATTATTGTTTAGGTGAGGAAGAGTGTTAAAGCACGAAGGGTGATGCCGCGCGCATTTTTATCATATCATTGTATTGGTGAGGATGAGTGTAAAAGCACGAAAGGTGATGTCGTGCTGCACGATGTATAATTTTGTGCCAATTTTATTTATTATATGTGAGGAAAGAGAGTAAAAGCACGATGGGTGATGCCGTGCACATTTTTATCATATCATTGCATTGGTGAGGATGAGAGTAAAAGCACGAAGAGTGATGCCATGCACATTTTTATCATATCATCGCTTGGTGAGGATGAGAGTAAAAGCACAAAGGGTGATGTTGTGCACTTATTGATTTTTGATTCATTAATGATGCCTAGCTATGTTGCTTTCTTCGCTATTTGATGATTTCTATTCGGAGTTGTTATCTTCCCCACAACATGCTCCCCTCCCATATTGACTGATTAGTTTATGTATCTTAATTTTTCTCTATATATATATATATATATATGTACATATAATAGCATATGTTTTTGTGGTAGTCCGGTCTAGCCTCGTCACTACTTCGCCGGGGTTAGGCTAGGAACTTACCAGCACATGTGGTCGGTTGTGCTGATACTACACTCTGTGCTCTTTTGCACAGATCCAGGTGTCAGAGCAGCTTACGATGCATAGTAGTAGTCAGGGACCCGACCTTCAGTCCACGAGACTTTGAGGTAGCCTTGCTGGCATCCGCAGGCCCAACGTCTTTCTATCAGTTTTTTTTATGTTCTATTGACATTTGTATTCGAGACAGACTATGTCATTTACTTCAAACGCTTATTTGTAGTAATCCTAGACAATCTGTGTATTGTTGCGAAACCAAGTGCTGGGTAGAGACTTGTATTGATTTTCTAGAGGCTGTTTCTATATCTAGTTCAGACTTTCTGTAAATTTTACTTTTCGTTGTCTTTTAATTACTTATTCATTGATAATTTAATTATTTAATCATGTATAACATGAGATGGTTTAATGTTTGCAAAGGTTCTTAGCTTGCCTAGCTTCCACGAGTAGGTGCCATCACGACTCCCGAGGGTGAGAAATTCGGGTCGTGACAAGTTGGTATCAGATCTCTAGATTACATAGGTCTCACAACTCACATACAAACTTAGTAGAGTCTGAGGGATCGGTACAGAGACGTCTGTATTTATCCCCCAGAGGATACAGAGTTAGGAAGAGTTTCACATTTGTTCTTTCTTGTCGTGCAGTTTGGTTTCTCAATGCTAATTGAATTTCTACTCTGTTCTTCCGCAGCTGGCGAGAACACGCACTTCCTCATATTCTGATCAGCAGTCCGAGCCCCATGCAGCTCCCACGAGGGGCAGAGGTTGAGGCCGACGCCGAGGCCGTATTAAATGCCGAGGCAGGGGCAGAGCTTAGCCCTGGGCAGCAGCACCCGTAGCGGAGCCTCGGGTTGATTTTGATGATAAGGTTCCAGCCCCAGTAGTTCCGGTGGGCCCATATCAGGTCCTAGAGGGGTTTATTGCCACCCCAGTTCTTCAGGATGCTCTGGTCCTATTGGTGGGTCTTATGGAGAGTGTCACCCGAGCAGGTTCGCTTCCTATAGCACCAGCCATCTCTCAGGCTGGGGGAGGAACCCAGACTCCTGCTACTCGCACTCCGGAGCCGGTAGCTCCCCAGATTCAGACTCCAGCGGCTCAGCCAGTCGGGGGGTTCAGCCGGGTATGGTAGCCCAGGCCGGTGAGGAAACAGCTAAGTCTGCCGATATTTTATGGAAATTGGATAGGTTCACCAAGCTCTTTACTACTACCTTCAGCGGTGCATCTACCGAGGATCCTCAGAATTATTTGGACAGTTGCAAGGAGGTTCTTCGGAACATGGGTATTGTTGAGACCAATGGGGTTGATTTCGTTACATTTTGCTTGTTTGGATCCGCCAAGACTTGGTGGAGGGATTATTGTTTATCTAGACCAGCAGGATCGGTAGCCTTGACTTGGGAGCAGTTCACGCACCTATTTTTGGAGAAGTTTCTCCCTATTACATAGCGAGAGGCCTATCGGAGGCAGTTCGAGCGCCTCCATAAGGGATCTATGACAACACCCAGTACGAGACCAGGTTTATTGATTTGGCTCGCCATGCTCTTATTATACTTCCCACTGAGAGAGAGAGAGAGAGTGAGACAGTTTATTGATGGACTCATACAGCCTATTCGTCTCCAGGTGGCTAGAGAGGCGGGGAGTGAGATATCCTTTCAGAAGGTGGCCAATGTGGCCCGGAGAGTTGAGATGGTATTATCACAGAGGGGTGTTCATAGCGCAGACAAGAGACCCCGTCAATCAGGTAGATTCAGTGGTGCCTCGTTTGGAGGCAGAGATTCGTATGATAGGGGTCATCCTTCTAGGCCCTTCCAGTCAGCCCTCCAGGTTTCTCATGGTACCTCAGGTGGCTGTGGTTCTCACGCTCGTTATTCTGATCAGCAACCATTCAGTTCACCGCCAGCTCCTATTAGTGCACTGCCATTTTAGAGTTTCTATGGTGGTCATTCAGGTCGACAAGGCCAGCAGACTCAACAGTCGAGGACTTTTTACAATTGTGGTAACACGGGTCATATTGCCAAATTTTTCCCTCCAGCACTGAGTAGTTCTCAGCACCAAGGTTCTCGTGCCATGGTTTAGGCACAAGGTGTTCCACAACCCGCCCAGCTAGCTAGAGGTGGGGGTAGAGGTGCTAGAGGTAGAGGTAGAGGTCATAGAGGTGGAGCTCAGACCGCCAGAGGTGGAGGCCAGCAACAGCAGGCCGTTCTAGAGAGGTAGATCAGAGTGGTAGGTCCCAGCCCCAATGTTATGCTCTTTAGGCCAGGCCTGAGGCAGAGGCTTCAGATGCGGTTATTGCAGGTAGAGTTCTGGTTTGTGATAGAGATTCTTCAGTGTTGTTTGATCTGGAGTCAACGTATTCATATGTGTCATCTTATTTTACCCCATATCTAGTCATGCCTATTGATGCATTGAGTGTTCCTGTTTATGTGTCTACACCGGTGGGTGACTCTATTGTGGTAGATCGATTCCATCGTTCTTGTGTTGTGGTGATTGGGGGGTCTTGAGACTCGTGTAGATTTGTTTCTTTTAGACATGGTTGACTTCGATATTATATTAGGGATGGATTGGTTATCACCCTACCACGCTATCTTGGACTGCCATGCCAAAACTGTGACCTTAGCTTTACCGGGTATGCCTTGTTTGGAGTGGAGGGGGACTCCTGCTCATTTTATCCGCAGTGTTATATCGTATGTGAAGGCTCGGCATATGGTCGAGAAGGGTTGTTTGGCCTATATAGCCTATGTTCGTGATTCTAGTGTTGAAGTCCCCTCTATTGATTCTGTGCCAGTTGTTTGTGAGTTCCCTGATATTTTTCCTTCAGTCCTGCCGAGTATGCCCCCTGATAGGGATATTAAGTTCTGCATTGATCTGGTACCGGGAACTCAGCCCATTTCTATCCCACCATATTATATGGCCCCACCGGAGTTAAAAGAGTTAAAAGGACAGTTGCAGGATTTGCTTGAGAAAGGTTTCATTAGACCCAGTGTCTCACCTTGGGGTGCGACAGTGTTATTTGCCAAGAAGAAGGATGGGTCAATGAGAATCTTTATTGATTACCGACAATTAAATAAGGTAACGATCAAGAATAATTATCCACTGCCGAGGATTGATGATTTGTTCAACCAACTTTAGGGTGTCAGGGTATTTTCCAATATTGACTTGCGATCTGGCTACAATCAGTTGAGGATTAGGGCATCCGATGTCCCTAAGATAGCCTTCCGCTCTTGGTACGTGCATTATGAGTTTTTGGTTATGTCATTCGGGTTGACAAATGCCCCAGCGGCTTTCATGGACTTGATGAATCGAGTGTTCATGCCTTATTTGGATTCATTCGTGATAGTTTTCATTGATGATATATTGATATATTCCCACAGCCAGGAGGAGCACGAACAGCACCTTAGAGTGGTTCTTTAAACTCCGAGTGATAGTCAGTTATATGCAAAGTTCTCCAAGTGTGAATTCTGGTTGGGTTCAGTTGCATTTTTGGGTCATGTTGTATCAACATAGGGTATTTAGGTGGACCCAAAGAAGATTGAGGCAGTCAAGAACCGGCCTAGACCAGCATCAACTATAGATATTTGGAGTTTCTTGGGGTTGCCAAGCTACTATCGACGGTTTGTGGAGGGGTTTTCATCTATTGCAGCCCCGATGACCAGATTGACCCAGAAGGGTGCCTAGTTCAGATGGTCGGACGAGTGTGAGGCGAGCTTTCAGAGGCTCAAGACAGCTCTGACTACGACACCGGTATTGGTTTTGCCCATAGATTCAAGGCCTTATACACTCTATTGTGATGCTTCCCGTGTTGGGCTTGGAGCAGTGTTGATGTAGGATGGCAAAGTTATTGCCTATGCTTCGAGGCAGTTGAAGATTCATGAGAAGAACTATCTGGTTCGTGATTTGGAGTTGGAAGCCATAGTTCACGCATTGAAGATTTGGAGGCATTATCTATATGGCGTGGCATGTAAGGTGTTCATGGATCACAAGAGTCTTCAGTACTTGTTCAAGCAAAAAGACTTGAATTTGAGGTAGATGAGGTGGTTGGAGTTGTTGAAGGATTATGATATCACCATTCTATATCACCCTGGAAAGGCCAATATGGTGGCTGATGCTTTAAGTAGAAAGTCAGCCAGTATGGGCAGTCTTGCTTATATTCCGGTCGGTGAGAGGCCGCTTGCTTTGGATGTTCAGGATTTAGCCAATCAATTCGTGAGGCTGGATGTTTCTAAGGCCAGTCGTGTGTTAGCTTGCACGGTTTTCCGTTCTTCATTATTGGAGCGTATCCGTGATCGGTGGTATGCTGATTCTCATTTGTGTGTCCTTAGAGACACGGTGCAGTATGGAGGTTCTAGGCAGGTTACCTTAGATGATGATGGAGTTTTGAGATTGCAGGGTCGAGTATGTGTGCCTAATGTGGATGGGCTCCGAAAGTTGATATTGGAGGAGGCACATAGCTCCCGGTACTCTATTCATCAGGGCGCCGCAAAGATGTATCAGGATTTGTGGCAGTATTATTGGTGGCGTAGAATGAAGAAGGATATCGTAGCATATATGGCTCGTTGTTTGAATTGTCAGCAGGTTAAGTATGAGCATCAGAGGCCTTGTAGTTTATTTTAGAGGATTGAGCTTCCCGAGTGGAAGTGGGAGTGGATCACTATGGACTTTATTACTGGACTTCCGCCGACTCGGAAGAAGTTCGAAGCAATATGGGTCATTGTTGATAGGCTAACCAAGTCAGCGCACTTCATTCCTGTGGCAGTCTCCTATTCTTCTGAGAAGTTTGTTGAGATCTATATTCGGGAGATTGTTCTCCTTCATGGTGTGCCCGTGTCTATCATTTTGGACCGGGGTACGCAGTTTACCTCGCGCCTCTAGAGAGCAGTTCAGCGAGAATTGGGCACACGGTTTTAGTTGAGCATAACATTTCATCCCCAGACGGATGGTCAGTCCGAGCGGACTATTCAGATCTTAGAGGATATGCTCCGAGCTTGTGTTATTGACTTTGGAGGTTCGTGGGATCAGTTTTTTCCTTTAGCAAAGTTTTCCTACAATAACAACTACCAGTCGAGTATCCAGATGGCTCTTTATGAGGATTTATATGGTAGGCGATTCGGTCTCCGGTTGGATGGTTTGAGCCGGGAGAGGCTCGGTTGTTGGGTATGGATCTGGTTTAGGAGGCCTTGAACAAGGTCAGGATCATTCAGGATAGGCTTCGTTCAGCTCAGCCCAGGAAAAAGAGATATGCAGACCATAAGGTTCGAGATGTGGCTTTTATGGTTGGTGAAAGGGTATTGCTCCGAGTGTCGCCTATGAAAGGCGTAATGAGGTTTGGGAAGAAGGGCTAGCTTAGCCCTAGGTTCATTGGTCCATTTGAGATTATTGATCGAGTAGGAGAGGTGGCTTATAGACTTGCTTTGCCGTCGAGCTTATCAACCGTACATCCAGTATTTCATGTGTCCATGCTTCAGAGGTATCACGGCGACCCAACCCACGTGTTAGATTCCAGCACTGTCCAGTTGGACAAGGACTTGTCTTACGACGAATAGCCGGTTACTATTCTAAACCAGCAGGTTCGTCAGTTGAGATCCACGAGTTTCCTTTCTGTTCGTATTCAGTGGAGAGGTCAGCCTCCTGAGGCATCGACCTGGGAGTCCGAGTTCGATATGCGGAGCCGTTATCCTCATCTTTTCTCGACTAAGGTACTTCTCTCTTCTGTCCATTCGAGGACGAACGGTTGTTAAGGTGGAGAATATGATGACCCAAAGGGTCATAGCCTATTTTTAATTAATTTCGTGCTTCCGAAGCCTTGAAAACCTTATTTAGAGTAGCCTCAATTTGCGTGCACAGTCCGAAAATCTCAAATATGATATTCTGTGAAAAATGCTATATTTTGATGTTAAAATAAAAAAATTTGACTTTGGTCAACATTTTGGGCAAACGGACCCGGACCCGTTATTTGACGGTCCCGGAGGGCCTGCAGGAAAATACGGGACTTGGGCGTATGCCCGAAATCGAATTCCAAGGTCCCGAGCCCGAGAAATAAATTTTTTAAGTAAAATTGTTTTCTGAAATTGTTTAAGGAAATTTGAAATGAAAATTGATTAGAACGTTTTGGTATCGGACCCGTATTTTAGTTCCGGTACCTGGTACATGTCTTATATATGATTTAAGATGTTTTTGTGAAATTTGGTGAAAAACGGACTTCGTTTGACGGGATTCAGACCTAAATTGGAAAACTTGATGTTTTCTGAAGTTTGAAAGGATTCTTGGATTTTTGAGGTTTAATTAGATGTTTATGATGTTATTTTGCGATTTGATCGCACGAATAAGTCCGTAAGATATTTCTGAGGTTGTGTGCATATTTAGTTTAGAGCCCCGAGGGCTCGGGTGAGTTTTGGATAGGCCACGGGTTGCTTTTTTAAACTTAAAACTTGCCGGTATGAACAGAACTGCAGGCTTCGCATTCGCAAATGTGAAGGCCTCCTCGCAAATGTGAAGAATCCCAGGTCTGCCCCTTCTTCGCAAATTCGAGAGTTTCCATCGCAAATGCGAAAAAAGCCTCAACGTTGCCAGTGATCGCAAAATGCGATCAAATGCGTCGCAAATGTGAACTTCGCAAAAACGACAAGGGTCTCGCAAATGCGAAGGTCCCAAATTGTAGAAGAGTTTGCAAACGCGAACCAACCTTCGCAATTCCTATATCTGAGAGGTCGGGGTTCGCAATTGCGAACCCCTGTTCGTATTTCTCATATTAGAGACCTGCAATTTTACACCTAAACGATTTTGAACCTCATTTTTCATATTTTCTCAAACCCAAACACACTTAGGCGATTTTCCAAGAACAAATATTCTTCCAAATCAATTGTAAGTTAGTTTTTACTCATTTCTTTCAGTTGTTAGCATCTTTTATCATGATTTCAACCTAAAATCTAAGATTTTCACAGGGGAAATAAGGTGTTTTGGATAGAACCTAGGTTTTTCAAAAAATGGGGATTTGGACCTCAATTTGAGGTCCGATTTCAAAATAAATTATATATTTGAGTTCGTGGGGTAGTGGGTAGTCGGGTTTTGGTTCGAACCTCGGGTTTGACCACGTGGTCTAGGGGGCGATTTTTGGCTCTTTGGGTAAAACTTTGGAAAGCTCATTTTCATGCATTGGAGTTGATTCATTTAGTGTTTATTAATGTAATTAAGTAATTTGTGATTAGATGCGAGCGAGTTGGAGGTGGAATCACAGGGTAAAGCTATAACTGAGGCTTGAGTTGTGTTCAAGGCATTGAGATAAGTGTTTGGTCTAACCCTAGCTTGAGGGATTAGGAGTGGAGCCATATTTGTTATGTGGTAATTGTCGAGTAGGACGTATAGGCATGGTGACGACTATCTATACGTTGGTGTCTAGCTTGAACGTGAGTCTTCAAATTGTGAATATATTGATTTTGTTGTATTTATCTTGCCTTGATGATGATTCCTATTTGTTGTAAAAAGCTTGTGAAAGAAAATTGTGACCTATGAACATTGAGGAGCACTGGCTCATGTTATATTACAATTGAGAACGTATATGAAATGGTTGAACCCTTTGGAGAATTAGCTCAAGTGGTAAAGTGAGGTATGAAATAAAAGTGAAAGAAAGAGAAACAATATTTAAATTGTTCCCTTGCAGGGATATTGTTACTTATTGGTTATTTTCCCTTGCCGGGACGTTGAGATTACTGATGTTGTACCCTTGCTGGGATTTAATTGTTTCAGTTGTGTTCCCTTGCTAGGATTTCTATTATTATTTTGTTTATTCCCTTGACCTTGTTTGTGATTATTGTTTGGGTGAGGAAGAGTGTTAAAGCACTAAGGGTGATGCCGAGCACATTTTTATCATATCATTGCATTGGTAAGGATGAGAGTAAAAGCACAAAGGGTGATGCCGTGCCGCACGATGTATAATTCCGTGCCAATTTTATTGATTATATGTATGGAAAGAGAGTAAAAGCATGAAGGTGATGTCGTGCACATTTTTATCGTATCATTGCATTGGTGAGGATGAGAGTAAAAGCACGAAGGGTGATGCCGTGCACATTTTTATCATATCATTGCTTGGTGAGGATGAGAGTATAAGCACGAAGGGTGATGCCGTGAACTTATTGATTTCTCATTCTTTATTGATGTCTATCTATGCAGCTTTCTTCGTTATTTGATGATTCCTATTCGGAGTTGTTATCTTCCCCACAACATGCTCCCCTCCCATATTGATTGGCTAATTTTTATATCTCGATTCCGCTGTATATATGTATATATAACTGCACAGGTTTATGTGGTAGTCCGGTTTAGCCTCGTCACTTACCAGCACATGGGGTCGGTTGAGCTGATACTACACTCTGTGCTCTTTTGCACAAATCCAGGTGTCAGAGCAGCTTATGGTGCGCAGTAGTAGTCAGGGAGCCGACCTTCAGTCTACGAGACTCCGAGGTAGCCTTGCTGGCGTCCGCAGACCTGGCGTCTTTCTATCAGTTTTTTTTTATGTTCTGTTGACATTTGTATTCGAGACAGACTATGTCCTTTACTTCAAACCCTTATTTTTAGTAATCCTAGATAGTCCGTGTATTGTTGCGAAACCAGGTGCTGGGTAGAGACTTGTATTGGTTTTCTAGACGTTGTTTCTATATCTAGTTCAGATTTTCGCTAAATTTTACTTTTCGTTGTCTTTTAATTGCTTATTCATTGATAATTTAATTGTTTAATCATGTATAACACGAGATGGGTTAATGTTTGCAAAGGTTCTTGGCTTGCCTAGCTTCCACAAGTAGGCGTCATCACGACTCCCGATGGTGAGAAATCCGGGTCGTGACATCACCCAAAACCCGATCCGGGCATACACCCAAATCCAAAATCATCATACGAACCTGTTGGAACCTTCAAATCCCAATTCTAAGGTTGTTTCCTTAGAAATCTAATATTAGCCATTTCTTTCAACTTAAAGCTTCCAAAATGAGAATTCTTTTTCCAGATCAAGTCCGAACTTTCCGAAATTTCATTCTGACCATGCGTACAAGTCATATTACCTGAAGTGAAGCTGATCCTGGCCTCAAACTGCCGAACAACATGCTAGAGCTCAAAACGACCGGCTGGGTCATTACATTCTCTCCCACTTAAACATACGTTCGTCCTCGAACGTGCTAAGAACTGTGTTGGCATTGTCTGAAATCACTGTTTAACACCTCGAGCACCTACCTGTGCTACCATAACTCAGATAAGCATATTAGCTCTTGCTTGGGGATTTATTTTTATTCTGATATGACCAGGCTGTGAGGCTGCCTACGTATCCTTAACAGGAATCAGTTCAAACGTAGTTCACTTGAATTTCCTTGTTGTTATACTTTCTCTTTTCGCTTCTCTTTTTTTCTTTTCCTTTTCTTTTTCTTTATTTTTTTTCTTTTCCCTTTTTTCATTATTGATTCCAAAAGAGAGGTATGAAATAAAATAAATAAGGCTCAAAAAAGGAAACAAAGGGTAAAGTGTTTAGATAGGAGAACAAATTGCCTACGTCATTCTAGTCTTCGAAATAATGTCAAATACAAACAATCAACAATTGAACCAAAGAAACAATACATAATATCTCTTGACTACATCAACATTGATAGCCATGTCTACACATTTGCCTTCGAAATCTGTTAGATACAAAGTACCATTGGATAGCACTCTTGTCACAAGGAACGACCCTTGCCAATTTAGGGCGAACTTGCCTTTTGCTTCGGCCTGATATGGAAGGATGCGTTTCAATTGCAATATATTTTTTTGGATTTTCATTAATTAAATAAAATAAACACGCACGGACAATATTCACACAATAACAGAAAAATACCAGAAAATTTCAAACAAAGGAAAAATTATTTTATTTTGAATTTGTGGGAGTAATTCATATAGGGAAAAAATCTCGTGCTCACAATGAACGCCGTATCAATCACCACAAGATGTACCCAAACATGACTGCATATCTTTGTTGAATTCCCACCATCGACCGCATAATTCACAGGACCATAATAACACTCTCTGATCATAATAACTGACATTTCCTTAATCTGATGCTCACAATGCACCTCACAATAAGTATAAGTCTTATTCCAACTCTCGCAATGCTTCCACAATGGAAGAGATGTGTAGAAATTCATAACCAACTGTCGAGGCAATAAATCATTGATTCTACACTTCTGACCAGTACCATTACCTCATTCTGAACCAAATGATGATCTTTGCTCTATGACACACCTCATATAATCCGACTGCACTGATCTTAGATCCAATAATCTCATCTCACCCAGTACGAACAACTCATAAAATAAGCCACCCCGGTCACGATCAAAAGTACCATATGATGTTGTAATGTGCCAATAGGCTGCAAGCTTGAATGTGATTAATAACTAGGGATTATGGTTCATTTTACACTCCTTCTTACTTGAGTTTTGATTAAAACTTCATACAAAATAGTCCCAAAGGCTTACATGTTGTACTTGTTTGTAGGGTTTGGTCAAAACAGTGACAACTAGTCAAAACCAGCTCAAAAAGGAGTGAAACATGCTCAAGTACCAAGAACAAGTACAAGCAAAGTGCAACAATGATAATCCCTATTCGCACCTTAATCTACAACAATGACAATAATACTATCATTAAGTTATGAAAGGTACAACTATCGCACAACGGACGACAAGCTTATTTTGTATAAAAACAGGCAGCATCTCCCCCTATAATCCTTACTTCCTCCAAATTCAAGATAACTTCAACATAACAATAACACAATGATAACAACATATATACATTATTTTCCAGCCTTATATTACACCATCAAATACTACAAAATAGCCTAAGACACTCCAATCTTTTCATACACAAAATGACCACAATACTAGTGTCAAACGACCCGAAAATATTATGACGAACGACCAACACACCACCCTACATCTGTATGGTGTTTCTCCACAACCTTCCTCATCCAAAAATTCATAAAACAGTAGTAAAACATGCAGCCCAACAGCAACACTAAACAATCCACAAAACAGTCCGCTACAAGTGAGTAACTCGAACTCACGACTTCCAATCACCGTTCCGTGAGTTCTTACAAGTATAGAACGACTTACCATGAATTTATAGCAAAAAAAATGGATGAAATAGAGCAGTAAACTTACCTTATTTGTTGGATAACTCAGCCCTTATCTTGGTTCTTCAATCTCTAGGTTTTACTCCCAATTAGAACTTGAAAGGGAGATAAAATCAATTAGGGTTTGTGAGTAATTTTTGGGAGAAAGTTTGCAGGGGTTTAGATATGGTTATTTGTGATATATAATGAGGTTTATATTGCAGGAGATAATCCCTTAAATGGGCTCTTTGGCTGAGCCGAAATTGCCTCTTTTTGGGCTCTCATTTAACCAAGTAGGTGACACACCTACTTGTCACCTAGCAGCCTGTGCAGTCTCGCAAAACTGCATATATCTCTCTACTCCAATATCATATTGATAAACAATTGAATGTATTAGAAAATAGACTCATAGAGATTCAAATTTATAGGTGGAAAAGCCCATAAATCTAAGTATATTGGGAGAAAATTGCAATTACATTTGACCTAAGTTTTAACATATTTATGAATGTAACTTGTGATAACTTTTTCCAACTTTTGTTACACAACTCTCTTGACTTTAAATCATAATACATGTCTATCATACGACTAAAATAATTCATAACATAATCTCCTTATAATTTTAAACACCCTATTCTCGCCCCAGAAGTACATGTTACAACATTCCTAACTCGTCGACTTGAGACGAAACTTATTTTCTTCAATTCATTTAGCTTCAAAGCCTTAAAACCCTCTTGGTAATTGATATTCATGATCTTAAATATTTGTAACCTCCATCGTAACATGATTAACTTGCTTTATATACTTTCAAAGTTTATCTTATTTCTGAGCTTACATCAATTGCCTTACGAATACTCTTATGTACGAAAATATGGGGTGTAACATCATCCCCCCTTGAAACATTCATCCTCAAATATTGATTGATGCGCCTATTAGTATCATAACCCATATCTCTTACGAATATTTTAATACTATCATTGCCATCTAGGCAACTATTTTGTGTATAAATTCGAAGGCTAGGGCATTACCTCCTTTAGGTCTATTTCTCACACCATGACTTGTCGTCGAAATTCTTCAAATCTCGTCGTTGTTGCGACCTTCTATCATGTAGTATGTATGTGCGCCTATGTGAATCTTCTCTCCTACTTCCTTCAGCTTTTAGACAATCTCTAGGCATCACTTTGTAAATATATATAGAACTATGGCAAATTGTCCCTCTAGGCATCTATAGGTGTACTGAAGTCCTTCGCTTGGAGCTTTATCGAACTTATGACTATTGTTATATTTTTTTCATAGCCTTGTATATCTATCCTTATGGATTTACTATATCTAGGTAGGTTATACTATATCATAACACTTAATTCTATTTATTACTACCGAGGTTTTCTACCCAACTCCAAGTTACTCTCGCGCTACTTATCCTATATGTATAAATCTAAGTCCTTTTGTGCTTCCTCATTACTATTCATCTTAAGAATAACAAACAAATCTCATCTCATACTTTGGAACTTGTACCCATCTATTATTGATTCACCTTAATATTGATATATAATCTATCATTGATCACTTGAAACCTCTTTTGTAATACATGTCGTTAGGGCTCACGTTGCATCGGGGAACATCTGAATTTATTTGCCTGATCCACCTATGGATGATACAATACTTCATTAACTGTATTTCATAGCATTCCAACGTGATTCACCTTATGGGGGATTTTAATCCTATACAATTCATGAAATCCCTTTTCTTTGAATCATCACCCGATCAAAGGTCTAAACGTCATCCTCTTATTTATCACAATTACACCCTTATTCTGCCAATAGGGCAGCATTCCATATTTTCTAAATTCTCCTAGTCTTAAACTCCTCTGAGTTCAGTCATGCTATACTGAGCGTTTTATAACTTTATGGAAACCATCAGATCTCTTGTTGTGATGGGTTTAATCCCGAGGGCTGACCTATTCGCTTCACCTTCTCACTCACCTTTTCTTATCCTTACTCATGTCTTACTAAAACCTTGTCGGTCTACCATACTTTATATTGCGACCTACATATATCTATTTATACTACTTGCAACCTTCCTTTAACTTGAAAATACCATATATTTCATTATGTTATTCTGAAACCTCAAGCGAGACATCATATCGTCTCTAACTCTTATTTACTCTCTTAACTAGACCTCCCTATATCTGGAAACTGCATGCTGAAAAATATGCCACCAATGACACCACTATCATTTCTTGATACATAATTGTGAAGCTTCCAACCCTCTATCCGATATCTGGATTATTCGTAACCTTCTATACTTGGGCATCTTGTACTTTCTTCATGTGTACCTTACTTACCTTTAAATCTTATATATTTCATAACCTCCCTTCCACATAGGTGGAATTCACATCCACACCTTAAAGCTCTACTATAATTCGTGCACATCATGTGCATAAACAATCTGCTGAAAGCTTTATACTTACTTCTTATGAGGTTGGTACTGTTCTAACTAGATTTATCGTAGAGCCATTATAGAATATGTCTGTTGTACAATCTCTTTTGTACCTATGATAGTTAGAGTGATTCTACAATGTTTTGAATCACGATTTCTGTACTCATCGGGGCCTAATAATCAGACTTCTAATTCACTTTGCTGATGTAACTCTTTAGTTTCCTTCTCTATCTCAGCCTTGAACTAGTCTTACTTTATCTTCTGATATGCGGCTCAGGGTACTAGTTATTACTTTAGCCCCTCATCAATGCTATGGAGCATCCAAGATATAACCTTCTAGCAATTCAAGCTTTTGTTTGTGACGTGGAGTCAATTCTTTCTTTTAACTTATACTGGAGTCTCCTATAGTTGTATCGTTGTCAACATATATTCTACTTGGATAACACTCCAAAATCTTAAGTGTGTTCATAACATAACTAACTATGGGTCATAGATCGATTAATTCCTTTAGTGCCTTCTCAGCTTTCGTTACAAGTAAGTAGTTACCTTTCTTGGTTGTTCTGCCACTTGTTGCATGAATACTTGGCTTATCTTAGTGCCCACATATATTGGAATTTTGTGAATCTCATATGATCTCGAATATTACTTTGGATTTTACTTCTCGTTCCTTAGTTCTGACAGGTGCCACTTTGTTATGGAGAGCATACAATGCCGTAGTGAGATTATTGTTACAAGACCATTATTTATTTAGGTAACTATGCTTTGTTTGAAGCCTTCTTCCTTATTTCCTAGGCTAGTCTTTCATTGTAGCATTTATGGACGACTCTCAGACTCTTGTAAAGTTGTGAGCTTATCCCATCATATACCTGACAAAATTTTTGATGTTCTTACTCACTTATAAATATCCTCATTTATATACCCTCGTGCTCTTGTTTTCACAGGTTACTTCTGAAAGAAATTTTTTTGCCTCCCTAGTGGCACTCTCTTTTATTTCCGTAACACTTTGTACGACAACTATAACTACCTCAACTCCTATCTGAATATTTCTCAAGGATTACGATGTCATATTTATGAGACTGAATTCCCTATGCTAGGGTTCACTAGGTTTATCTTGCACGATCTGCTAATTTATCTATATCCTCTTGTCTAGCCATAACTAGGATCTTCCTGAATCAACTACTAAATACTCGTTGATCCATTCTCATTTATATTCTGCATAATCTCTCTTGGGTTGTTTCCTTTATGTTAACTTACCTCTCGCACTGGATCCTTATGTATTAAGTGTTCATTCGTACTTATTATCAATAACATCCTGGTCGGTAACCCTTACTGCCTCTCTCTGACATCGTGCTTGAATAATATTCTGGAGTCGTAACATATCTGTAGGATCTGAATAAATGTAATCTCATTCCTTTCGCCTTTTTACCACATTCTTTCTTTACTATTCCATAGTTACTTGAACTACATAACTCCAACTTACTACCATATCACACTATCTCCCCCCCCCCCCAGGGGAGTACTAGCATTTAATGCTATGAAGATTTACCTACATATGGTTTACCTCTTCATATTTGGCTTCTTTTAATGTCTTCACTAACTCTTACTCGCCTTGAGGTAGCCCTTCTATACTAGGGATAACTGAATTTCTTATGCACGAGGGTGACACCTAATGTAACTGGCACACTTAGTCCCTTAAGCATAACTTTGCTCACATTGCTTACTTTAAGGAAGCGTCTTCCTGAATGACCTCTAAAGGTTATTCTTCCGTTGTCCATTCTAGTTTTTTTGGAACATGGTCTTTGAAGGTCTCGCGATGTTGACTATTATCGGATCCTCTGGTCCCTATCATGTTTGGTTTTTTTATTTACTAGCCTATGTTGATTTCTATTACTCCGTGGGTCTAACTTAGCTTTATAGTTATCACATTGGAGTCATCAACTCATTTCTCGAAATAAGGATATGACTTTATGGAATATACTCTTTATAGTCTCAAAGTCTGTCATCTCTTGTCTTTTCCTTCACTTGACCATAGACTCTATCATCCTACCATTATTTGATTTACAGTTATCACCCATTTATCATACCTTACTCATAATGCTTCATTTACTCTCGTCTTATTCTCCTGCTAATACTTCTGTCTATCGCATTATTCTGAAAACTTCAAAAAAAAAACATAGTTTCACCTTTGGCTCCCGCAACTCAATCCACCATTTTGGGTTACTCTAACCCAAGCTAGATCCCGATATCCCATATTTCTCTTAAACTATATATGTTAACTCACATAGGGCATAATTGATATGGGTATGGTCAATTGTATATATCTATGTTATTGTTGAAAGTAACTCAAAATGTTTGTACTTTTCTACCTGAATTGCAAATACTGATAATCTTCACTAACTGGGACGTCGTTTCCTTCTTTACCTTGCTTCTTTCACTTGTTGAAACTCGTATCTACCTTCTGATTCTCTTATTTCTCTTTTTTAACATATGGATGGATAAATATTCATTCCTTAGGACTCCTTATCAAGAAGCTTACACGTCTTAGTACGCACATGATTTACTGAAGACCTCGCATTTACTCATCATAAGCATGATGCAAAATCGAGTTCCTCTTATCAAACCTTCCACAACCATATTCGATCTCTTACCAACTGTCTTTCTGGATGTAGGTATCATTGTATTACCAACAAAATAGAATTTAGGAGTTTGAATTCTTAAAATTGAGCTCTACTACACGATCTAGAGTAAGAATAAAGAGTGACATACATAAATGCCCTGTAGCCTCCTGCTTATAAGTGTGGTGCACAACACACACACCCATAAACAAGACTCTACTAGACATGACTTATAGACTCCCTAGGAAAAAACTACTCTGATACCACTTTTTTCAAGACCTAAATCGGAGGGTCGCGACAGGCACCCGATACTTTACTCAACCGAGTACCAACGTAATATATCTTTCTTGTCATACCATCATGGGTAAAAGGGCCTGAAGGTCCGTCATGATATTACCAGAATAAAACATAAGGGAACACTTGACATAGGATGACCCAACATGTAATACAAACTTATACATGTGACATACGATCCTATAAGACCAAAATGAACACCCGTACACCGAACATAGGCCGACAAGGCCATACAATATTTCATATACATGACGTCTATCTACAAGCCTCTAAGAGTAAATACACATCATAAAGGTCAGGACGGGGCCCCACCATACCAATCAATACATGTCCAAATCATACTGACCAAATAGGCAACTCCGGAGTAAGTGGAGTGCACCAACACCTTCCATTTGAGCTGATAGCCTACTAGGTGGAATGTCAACTTGTCTAGCGGGACCTGCGGGCATGAAATGCAGCATCCCCAGGCAAAAGGGACGTCAGTACAAATAAAGTACCAAGTATGTAAGGCAGGAATACATAAACAAGAACAGTAATGTAAAGAGAGATAGAAGAGATACAACCTATAACATCTGAGTGCCTCTAGAGGCTAATGATATGGAATGCATAATACATATATATACATAAATATTTAAAAACATTTGCCCCTGTGGGCGTCATCATCATCATATAGTACCCGATCTCAAAGAGGACTCGGTAAAAATGTACCTGGCAATCATAAGGCTCGGTAGAATCGTACCCGGCCACGTGGAACTTGGTAAAAATAACTGATCAGTGGTTGCACAATAGGTGTTGTACCCGACCGACTATAACGCTTCTCAGTAGAGTAAAATAGATACTATATATAATGCATTCTAGACACATGGAATCCCATTCTAAACCTTTCGAAATGACATAAGGTTGTTCCACCTTCAAGTAACATTATAGACATCCATAACCTTAGTAGGATTCAAGGATCATACACACTTGCTTAGAATAATTTTATAAGGAAATAACGATATGGACAACCTTAGTTCCTAGGAGTAGATCCGTTATGAAATAGCGTACTCATTTCACTTTAGATCATGCCAAAAAAAGAAGGACGTGCCTAAACCTACCTTATCACAATCTTTCCAATCACCAAGTTGAACTCGCCTCTTCTCAACTTAATCTACAATAATGATAATAATACTATAATCAAGTTATGAAAGGTACAACTATCGCACAACTGACAACAAGCTTATTTTGTATAATAACGGGCAGCATCTCCCCTATAATCCTAACTCCTCCAAATTCAAGATAACTTCAAAAACACAATAACACAATAATAACAACATATATACATTATTTTCCAGCCTTATATTACACAATCAAATACTACAAAATAGCCTAACACACTCCAATCTTTTCATACATAAAATGACCACCGTACTAGTGTCAAACAACCCGAAAATACTATGACAAATGACCAACACACCACCCTACGTCTGTATGGTGTTTATCCACAACCTTCCTTATCCAAAAATCCACAAAACAGTAGTAAAACATGCAGCCCAACAACAACACAAAACAGTCTGCTACAAGTGAGTAACTCGAACTCACGACTTCCGATCACCCTCCCGTGAGTTCTTACAAGTATAGAATGACTTACCATGAATGTACAGCAGAAAAATGGATGAAATAGAGCAGTAAACTTACCTTATTTGTTGTATAACTCAGCCTTTATATTGGTTCTTCAAACTCTAGGTTTTACTCTCAATTAGAACGTGAAAGGGAGATAAAATCAGTTAGGGTTTGTGGGTAATTTTTCGGAGGAAGTTTGCAGGGATTTAGGTCTGGGTATTTGCGATATATAATGAGGTTTATATTTAAGGAGATAATCCCTTAAATGGGCTCTTTTGCTGACCCGAAATTGCCTCTTTTTGGGCTCTCATTTAACCAAGTAGGTGACATACCTACTTGTCACCTAGCAGCCTGTGCAGTCTCGCAAAACTGCATATATCTCTCTACTCCGATATCGTATTGATAAATGGTTTAATGCGCTAGTAAATAGACTCATAGGGATTCAATTTTATGGGTGGAAAATAAAGGTGTCTAACGGGTGGGCCGGGCTGAGCCGGGCCTGGATTATTTTGACCCGTACGGGTCCGGTTCCGGGCCGGTTACGGTTTGGATTTTAACGGGTTTTAATGGGTTTAACGGGTTCGGGTTAATCCGGGTAAAAATTAAACCATAAGGGTTACAAGTTGAGGGGGCCGGGCTGGGCCGGGCCGGGTTTAGTGTATTTTTAATTTACTTTTTTTTTGGAATTTTATGTAACTATTGTAAGTTATATTAATACTTTGTATTAATTTAAAGAATACAAGGAAGTTGGGAAAAAATTACACTTATAAATTGCAAGTACTACATTTATTTCAAAATTCAAAATTAAAGTTTGCATTTAAAAAGTAAATTAACAAAAAAATAGTAAAACTAATTTTTCATCCATAATAAATTAATAATACTTCAAATTAATCTAATAAACTAAAACATTAAGCATAAATACGTCTAATAATTTTAAAATAATACAAATTCTCTTAAAATCTTAAAATAACACATATATAGCATATTTTAAAAATAATATGTTACCATCATATTCTATGATTTGAGCATTTATAGTTTTATACCCTAAATATATACACTATATGTTAAATTCCAACGATTTTAAATTATGTTAATTAGTATACAATAATTGGTATATTCATGGTATATTCAGGTATATTTATAGTATATTCATAGTATATTCACGGTATATTCACGGTATATTCATGTTATATTCACGTTTCGGGCCGGTCCAGTTAATCGGTTTAATGGCACTGTTCATCTAACGAGTTTTACCGGGGCGGGTAACCCGTTTCAAAAATTTAAACCGTCCAAACCCAGCCCAACCCCCTTACCCAGTCCAACCTAGCCCCCCCTTACCGATCCGGGCCGGTTTCGGGTTCTACCGGTCTGGGCCAGTCCGGAACCGAGCTGACCCGGCCCGTTGAATACCTCTAGTGGAAAACCCCATAACTCTAAGTATATTGGGAGAAAATCGCATATACATTTGACCTAAGTTTCAACACATTTATGAATGCAACTTGTGATGACATTTTCCAACTTTTGTTCCACAACTCGCTTGACTTCAAATCATAACACATGTTTATCATACGACTAAAATAATTCATAACATAATCTCCTTGTAATTTTAAACACCCTATTCTCTCCGAAGAAGTACATGTTACAACATTCCCAACTCGTCGACTTGCGATGAAACTTATTTTCTTCAATTCATTTAGCTTTGAAGCCTTCAAACCCTCTTGGTACTTGGTATTCATGATCTTAAATATTTGTAACCTCCATTGTAACATGATTAAGTTGCTTTATGTACTTTTAAAATTTATCTCATTTCTGAGCTTACATCAATTGCATTACGAATACTCTCATGTACGAAAACATGGGATGTAACACAACCCTTCCGGTATCCGCCTACACATAACAGGCCATAATACTTTAATACTTTCAAACAACATCAATTACGGAGGCCGTCGAGCCGCGCACGCACCGCCATCACTATGCCAATTCAACCATGGCTAACCAATCTATCTTCTTCTAATTCATCCTTAACTTGTCGTAGATATAATAATAGCTCCATTCCTTACATCACCAACCTTAATCCGCACTCACCTTGAGTGACCCCATTCCACGAGACCACCGTGTCTCCAAACTTATGAATCATTTCATACACCCCTTGCACGCTCATTCGCATTATCAACTGATACACCGGTTCTGATAATTCCTTTACAAATCCAAAGTCTTTTTCTCTTTTTCCTCCCAATGCTACACTGCAAATCGAAAACATCATTAGAACATTCTGAGCCTCTTATCATAAGCTGCCACAAAACATAACTAAAAAATTAGGTTTTAGCGACGGACAAATATAGCAAAACAAAAAAATACATCGCTAATATCATGTAGAGACGGATTATCAAGAAATTATGCTAGCTACGAGCGTTTTAGCAACAGATTAGCGACGATATTCGTAACTAATTTTAGTTTTTTTGTAGTGAAAGCTTGATTCTTAACCATATTGCGGGCTTGAACCCTTAGGCACTGCATTTTTGACCTTTGAACTCACTAGGACTGTTATTAGAGTCACCCAATCTGGCTTGGTCCCAAATACAAACAGCTCCAAGGCTCCACTGACACATGAACACCCATCTCGATGAAGCACCCGACTAAATCACTTCCCTTGTAAATCACCTCTATATGAAGCATAAATCTCGAATCTTCCCAAATCCCGAATATGAGCCAATAAGGCCAACTATAGCACGTATTTAACAATTCATTCACTCAAATTACTACTTATGTTCTTTCCTTTAGCTGAAATAACTCACCAATATGCTGGTAACCCGAAACCTTACAAATAGACGACCATGCAATCCAACCATAGGCGGTGGGACTCTGCCACTTAGCTTGAATCCACTATTACACAACTTTGGAACTCACCAACATTCTTTCTTCCTAGCTGGACTGATCTTGCACCATCAACTCGCCAAATTCCTCGAAATCTTTCAGTTAATATTTCATGAACACTCTGAATCTCTAGCAACATTCATATATTCAACCTCTTACCGGATAGCTAGTAAAATACTTCGTAGAAGCTTCACCAACCACGCAATCGCTGACCTGCTCATAGAAAATAACCCACCTGAGCTCGTGCTCATTCACCAACAACACAAGTCCATTCACTCTTCGTGGACATCAACTAAATGTTCGATAATATCTTCTAATTCAAAGCTATGTTGCATATTTATCTATATCAAGAAACTCCCTTCTGTCACATCCAATCCCCCGTCGCATACTAGCCAATATTCCAAATTAAGATCATAGACCCAATCATCGTCCACTAAAATTCCAAAATTACTCCAAACTTTCCTCGAGGGTATAGTTATTTTTTCTACTAAATCCATGTGTTTCTCTTCCACTCTCCCACTTGGGCCAAACCCTCTTCTTTAAGCAATTGTTTGACTTTCGCTTCTTACACCTAGCTTTCTTAGAAATTTAGCCACTGCATGATATTTCTCGCATGTCTTTCCTCATCCTTTGCTGCTCAGTTGTTGCCCGAATTCAATCTCTATCTCCGAAACATTTGATCCATCAGATTGTCACTAACTTTAACTTTTCGAAGATCGTCTTTCTCGAGCCGTAAACATTAGAAATACCGATTTAATCCTGTACCGCCACACCCTGCAATCTCTAACAGTCGTTTCTTTAATACCATTTCACAATGCCCTGCCCCAGGGGCGAATTGAAGAGAACCATAACAACAGTGATCTTAACATATTCAATCGAGGATGACGATACCACGTCGCGGATAAAAATCCCATCACAGTTGAGAAACACCAAGTCTTGTTATTCCATCACTCAAAATCTAGACATTCATAGGCCAATTGTTTTTCCTCTGCCGGAAATGAAATATCAGATCTCTGAATCGTGCACCGAGTAGACTTACTTTCAAATCTTTCAGTACCCCAACACATAGGCAAGTATCCTACCATCATGTCAATACTGTGTGATAACCAATCATAGCAATACGTGCCTAGCAAGCTCTCAAGAGGGAAGCTACCGAGCTAAAATGACAGAATATCCTTCCGCCAGGTGACGACAATAGCTCAATTACTATGCAGGGAGTATCATCCTCCTCCATATCTATAATATCATTACAATTCCTTAGTTACCAATTGATAACAAGCGTTTACTGTCGCGTAAGATTGAATAGGAAGGAAACAAGGGTATAAGCCTCAAACAAATCAACTCGCACGATGAGGAATAAAGAAGGAAAGTACTCCTAACAGCCATGTAGCCTCCCGAAGATAAGTACAGACATCTCTGTACCGATCCGCAAGACTCTACTAGACATGATCATGACTCGTGAGACCTAAGAGAACCTAGTGCTCTGATAGCATGTTGTCACGATCCAAAATCCACTAAGGGTCATGATGGCGCCAGACACCGCTGTCAGGCAAGCCAAGCATAAATACTTAATTAAATTCTCGTTTAAATAATTATGAAAACTAGGATTTTTACTTCGATTTGGCTAGTAAAAGATAATCTTTATAAATAAATAAAAGAATATTTAGAAGTTAATACATAATACCCCATAATCATCCCAAAAATCGGTGTCATAAGTGCATGAGCAATTTCTAGGAAATAATGTAATATAACAACTGTCCGAAATACAATTGGACAGAGAAGAAAATACAGTATGATACTTTGAAAGAGACTCTACTGGTTACGGATCGTCTCGAGAGGTGCAGCTCGCCTAAGTCCTAGTATCAACCATGCAACTGCGCCAAACTAGGCCACTAGACTTATATGCACATGTGCAACAAAAAAAATGCACAACAAGTGTAGTATAAGTATAAAAACAACGTGTACCCAGTGAGTATCCCGTCTAATCTCGAAGAAGTAGAGACGAGAGGTCGACTTCGATACTTACTAGTGGTCCAATAGTGATATATTAATAGTGCAAATAATGATAAATTTATTAAAAATGACAGTAAATTCAAGTAAGTTAAGAAACAAGTACGCATTCCTTTTTATATTTAGAAGTCCCCAAATTCAGTATCTACTATTTATCAATTTATCTCAGACCAGGGAGGCAATATCAAATTATAAATCTCAAGAAAATATTACAAGCATGTGCAAATCTTGCCGAGGACGTAAGGCCCAATCCAACAGTATTAAAATTATACACTGCCAGAGAGTCGAATGGCGCAAACCATAGATGCAACTATTTCTACTAAGGCAATTGGTCCGATCCACAAATATCAATTATCATCAGGAAAACATATGAAGGCGCCTTTATATTCAAATAAATTCATACAAGTGTTCAACAAGTACATACGTTCACTTATGTTCATTTCCAATTCTCTAGGATCACATTAACAAGAAAATATATAAACATTCGCAAATATGGCATAATACAGTTCTTAAACTGCCCGGACAATTAACATAATAGTAGCTACGCACGGACTCTCGTCACCTAGTGCGTACGTAGCCCCCGCATTTAGTGGCAAATTATTGAATTATTACACCTATGGGGACAATTCCCTCTTACAAGGTTAGAAAGGAGACTCACCACGCTCTGAAGTTTCATAGCCGACATTCCATGCCCTTCCGAACACTCAAATCGATGCAAAATGCTGCAACACTAGGTAATAATTATGTAAATCCATTAATATGAGATCAATTACTCGCTATAATCTAATTTATAACAATTATTAACCCCGATAAAAAAGTTGACAAAATCGCATCGGGCCCACGTGCCCAGATTCCAAAATATTTCGAAGATAAAGTTTTCCCATAACCTCACAGACTCAAATATGCAATTTACTCTTAATTTCATAGCCAAATTCGTGGTCAAAATACAAGAATACTGATTTTCTAGGTTGTCCCTCAAACCCAAGTTCCTACAAATTTCCATGTCCAAATCTGTATATAGTCATGTATCTAACCCAAAACTAGCATAAATTACTTACCTCAAGCTTGGTGGTGAAAAGGGCACCTCAAAGTTGCTCCAAAATCGGTTCCAATGGAAAAAATGGGGTTGAAATGAACCCAACCCCCGATTTAAAAGAACCTCTCTGCCTCCAGCATTTTTGCACCTGCGGTCACACGACCACTTCTGTGATTCCACAGGTGCCGCTCATGCGGTTTCTCACCAGGCTGCCCTTTCCGCTTATGCGCCTCAATTACCGCAGGTGCGGTCCCGCTTCTGCGGCTACATGACCGCATTTGAAGCCTCTTCTCTTTTGGCCCAATACGACATATGCGTCCCTCCTAGCCGCTTCTGCGGCTCCGCACCTGTGGCCCAAGTCTCGCAGGTGCGGTTACACCAGAAGTCAACACCTTCAACTCTTCCTCCAATTTTCAATTCGATACGCTAACCACCTTAAATCCACCCGAGGCCCCCGGTACCCCGTCCAATCACACCAACCAGTCCCAAAATATAATGCATACCTGCTCGAGGCCCCAAATCACATCAAACAATGTCGAAATCACAAATCGCACACCAATTCGAGCTTAATGAACTTTTGAATTTCTAACTTCTACTTTCAATGTCTAAACCTATCAAATCACGTCTGATTGACCTCAAATTTTGCACACAACTCATATTTGACATTACGAACCTATTCCAACTTTCGAAATCGGAATCCTACCCCGATATCAAAAAGTTCACTTCTGGTCAAACTTCTCAAAACCTTCAATTTCTATCTTTAGCCAAATGACTCCAAAATTACCTACGGACCTCAATTTACTTACGATCGCGCTTCCAATACCAGAATCACCATATGGAGTTATTCCTAGACTCGAAATCCCAAACGGACATCGATAGCAGTGGAATGCACTTTAGCCCAAATTTATGAAATTCTTCCAAAAATGCTAACTTCCACAATAGGCACCAAAATGCTCTCCGGTCACCCAAAACCCAATTCGGGCATACGCGCAAGTCCCAAATCATCATACGAACCTGTTGGAACGTTCGAATCCCGATTTTGAGGTCGTTTACTCAAAAATCCAATCTTAGCCAATTGTTTCAACTTAAAGCTTCCGAAATGAGAATTCTCTTTCCAGATCAACTCCGAACTTCCCGAAATTCCATTCCGACCATGCGTACAAGTCATAATACCTGAAGTGATACTGCTCCTAGCCTCAAACTGCTGAACGACACGCTAGAGCTCAAAACGACCGGCCGGGTCGTTACATTACTGTTGCTGGATCAAGATTCAATTTTGATTATATTGAAGCTTACCAGGTACTCCGATTTCCCGATTTATTTGACATTTGTTCAAAGGAGTAAAAATTGCACAACATATTCATTTTTGGAATTTAGGTCTCGTTTAACTGCATCATCCCTTACTCTTGATTTGCTTGTTTGTTGGAATAGAGTCATGTTTTACTTACTGCTAGATTTATACCCTTATTAGGAATAAAACTTTCATATGTCTACTGTAGAAGAAAACCCAATGACTTTTTCCGAGATTCTGTATTTGTAATTTAGAACCTATAGATTTAAAATTTTAGCTCCGCCTCTGCCCCTACGTAAGCTTTGGATTTATCAATGGAAGTAATACCCATTCCTTGGGGTTTTTGGCAACCAAAAAAAAAGTTGAGCAAACTGGCTTTTACATAAACGATGTTTATTTGTTGCAACAGAAATTTTTTCTAAGTATGTTCAAACTTTGAAGATGTAAATAGCTTTTTTAATAAACATGTGAACAAAATTTTAAATTGAATTACGCAATATTTAGTTAATTTACAAAAATACTTGTAATAAAACTAATAAAAAATATCCTCTGCATTTGCCTCTTGAAAACAGATTACAACTTGGGTCACCTTTAATTACAAGAAGGTAAAATTTAAAAAATCCACAATAAAGCCCATTTGATTGCTTTTTGTAATCATAGTATAAGCAAAAACTCTAATAAAAAATTCAAAAAATCTCTATGAACTTTCATTCTATGTTTTGTAATTAGACCTATCAATCACTTAAGTTAGATAGATGTATCAGGTACTTAGTGACTTTGACGTGCTCAATCGCTGCCTCAAATCCCCTTTTTCTACACATCAGAAAATGACTCATAAACACTATTATGATCTGTCCCTCATTAGAATTTCATTATCAAAAAGCATTGTATTCACGATTTCTTGTACTAATTTCTCCTTGACACATTACTAATTCTCCTGGCATAAATTTATTTGTTACTAATAGATCGGTAAGTTTATTTTTTTAATAAAAGCATAATTACAATAGTTTAGATAAAGAAATAAAGTAGCACACTAACCGATAGAGAGAAAAGGAGTGCGATATCATAGACAATGTAAGCAAAAATATATAAAGAGTCTAAGCGATATTGTAATGATGTTGATATTTATTTTTTCCTTCCCTGAAATTTTACTCATTTTAATGTTTAGATATTTGTTTTAAGTCTAGTATTGCTATTTTGATTATTTTTGACATTTTTGCTTTATATTATCTTAAAAGTAAAAACTATAAAAATATTTTTCTTTACTAGCAAATTGATAATTTTCTAGTTACTTTTTTTTTTGGAGAATAGTTTATCTTACTTATGATAAAATTGAAAAGTCAAAAATGGTCACAAGTTTTTTTCTGAAATATTGAGCTTTTGTTATTTAGTGCTAGTTTTATTGTTGTTGAAAGAAAAGCAAAATTCCAAAAAATAACTTTCTTTTAGTGTGTACAAGTTTAAATCTTAGATTTTAATATATTACATGATATATTTGGCCTAATTAGGGATTATGTTGTATTTTTTCCCTTTTCTTGCCTTTTGGTTTACCTTTTAATTTAATTCTTAAAATAAAAAATAAAATAAATAGGAACCAATGATATTTGGCCACATGGAATATTCTAGATTATTCTTAGTAACAAATTGGAAAGAGATATCCATAGGACTAAATTATCCTGGGATTATAATACCGGTACTAATTTATACCACTTAAAATATGGTATAAAAATAACCCAAATTTGATGGCATAAGATGGGATAAGTGAGATAAAATGTAGGATTATGTTTCTTTCTTTTCCAAAAGTTGTCCTTTTTAGCATTATTATTATATTTTTTTTATTTTATTCAGGCCCCTTTTTGCCTTGTTCTACAAGGAATTTCTTTCTTCTAACTAACCTCCAAATATAATATTGACAATGACAAAAACAAAAACCCTAGAGGAACATAATAAAGAACATTTAAATATAAAAACAAAAACCCCAAATGATACTTTGGCTACATTCTCAATTTAACATTTAAAGTTGAAGTCTTTTGACTATTAAGATGCAGTAATCAAGTCCAAAAGCATAATAATAAAGCTAAAAACAAAACCCCACCAAATGAAAATCAAGATACATTCCAATTTAACAAATAAAGTTGAAATCCTTGAAATATTAAGAAGCAAGTCACAAAAGCATAATTAACCTAAAAACAAAAATTCCATATGAAAATTTAGCTGCCTTCTCAATTTGACATTTAAGTTGAAAACTTTAGTATATTAAGAAGCAATAATCAAGTCATCAAAAGCATAATTAAGCTAAAAACAAAAAACAAAAAAACAGATGAAAATTTAGCTACATTACCAACATAATAAGGTAGAGGTAAGGTCTGAGTGCACTTTATTCTCCTCAAACCCTATTATGTGAAATTATACTGAGTATGATGAAATCATTCGTATTTCCAATATAAAAAATAAAGTTGAAATCCTTGACATATTAAGAAGCAATAATCAAGCCCAAAAGCATAACATAACTAAAAATAAAAACCCCCAGAAGAGAATCTAGCTCTACATTCCCAATTTAACAATAGAGTTGAAGTCTTTGGTATATTAAGAAGCAAAAATTAAGTCACCAAAAGCATAATAAAGCTAAAAACCTGTTTACCTCAAAAATACGAGTAACAATTATATTATATTTGTGATTTTAAAAATATGTGATTTAGTTCAATATCAATTAATAATCAAGAAGTATAAAGTATAAATGAAGAAATGAATAAACCAAACCAATATTATTAAGCAGTATCGACCTCGAGCTCAGTGACCTCGAGATGAATCAAGAACAAAATGCAAGAATAGTAAAGCAAAACGGACAATTATGATGAACAATGAGCGAAAAGTAGAGAGTGTATTCTTTGCCAATGATTAGATGATGTTTACAAATGATTGTGGTCCCCTTTACATAATAGGGGAGCCCTAAATAAAGTACATTTTCATTTATAGTAAGAAATTTTATTGGAACAGTTGTCTAACCGCCTAGTACAGAATCTATCACGACTCAGATTTCCTACCCTCGGGAGTCGTAATGGCGCCTACTAGCGAAAGCTAGGCAAGTCAACTATTCCGATTATTATACCCTATTATTTTTAACCTCTTAACGATTTCAAGTCAACATATCATAAGAAGTGAAAATAATAATAATAATAATAATAATAATAATAATAATAATAATAATAATAATAATAATAATAATAATAATAAGGAAAAAAGAGATTAAATAATTAAATTTTTAGAAATACGATTCCATAAACATAAACCACCCAGAACTGGTGTCACAATCTCACGGACTATCTAAGAATACTACAAATAGGGTCTGAACAAATAAATACATGTATGTCTCTGAAATAGTAAAGAACAGAAAAAACCTAGATAGGAAGGTGCCGCCAAGGCCTGCAGACGTCTGCAGGACTACCTCGGGTCTCTTGACGAACTGAAAGCAGCAACCTCATTGTGGTCCAAAAGCTCCGGTACCGAGATCTACACAGTGTGCAGAGTGTAGTATCAGCACAATTGACCCTATGTACTGGCAAGTGTCGAGCCTAACCTCGACGAAGTAGCTAGTGACGAGGCTAGGACAAGACTACCAAATAAACTTGTGCAGTTATATCATATACAATAAATAATAACAGCAAAAACTAGCAGTTAAAGATGAAAAGGGGAAACATGATGCGGGGATATTAAGTACTATTAGAATTTCAATAAAGAAGTACAAAGAACACCAAAATCCAATTATGAACAAGAATAAGGAAAAACAGAAACAAGTACACGGCATCACCCTTCGTGTTTTTACCCTACATAATCATGGCACGACATTATCCTCCGTGCATTATCACTCATATCATAGCACATAATCACCCTTCGTGCTTTTACATTTTCAATATCGGCACGACATCACCCTTCGTCTTACTCACAAATATCACGCAATGCATCACCGTTCGTGCTTTTGCACTCTTCCTCACCCAAGCAACAATCACAAGAAATTTGAGCTAGGGAATCAATAAAATCACAATAGAATCCCGGTAAGGTAACAACAGTATAACAATAATATCCCAGCAAGGGAAACAATGTCAAAGCAATAACATCCCGGCAAGGGAGACAATATCATAAGCCTCTTCTCTTTTTTTCCACAATTACTTCACAACTCAATTCTCAACTTGATCCAATGCTCCACAACATTCAATTATCAAGCATACTTCCATAAACTTTGTTAAACATTAGAAATCATCATATTAATCATGAACAATACAATACGGAGTCACACCAGTCATAGTATAAGAATCACGGGCATGCTTGACACCGATATATAGATACTCGTCGCCACACATATATGTTGTATTCAACAATTAACACATAGTAAATAAGACCAAAACTCATATTCACTCAAGCTAAGGTTAGACCAAACACTTACCTTGAACTTCAACGGCCAACCCAAGCCTCAAACACCACTTTTCCTTTAGAATTCACCTCCAATTTACTTGTATCTAGTCCAAATTAATTTAACAACATCAATAAATGCTAAAGAATTCATACACAATGCTTAATTATAGGTTTTTGTTGCGATCAAAACACTCACGCAAGTGTACGCGATCGACAAGTAATATAGTAGTAAGTAAAGTATCGTTCCCACGAGGAATTGTAATCAACTTATCGACTGATGTAGACTCAAACAATTATCAATTCAAGCTAAATTATCACCAAATACATAAAGAACCATTTTCGAATTTAACTAAAAATCAAACAATAATACAACACACAATTACTAAGACAATTACACAATATTTTGATAACAATTTGAATAAAGATATTCCAGGGTCATGGACTTGCTAGAGATTATGCTACTGTCTTATCTTAAGATTGATTTATTGAATTATCCGGGTTATTGATTATAGGGTTAATAATACTCATAAGAATCTTTCAAGTTCTTATGCACCTATTCAAGTTAAATTAATACCTATATGTATATGGTATTAATATTAACAAAGAATGCATTTACAACTCCTATTTTTCAACCAAACAAGGCAATTAAGTATATGTCTATCTTAATTGCAAATCTTTCACCTGATGCCCAGGATTCGGATCTTGTTCTATTTGATTCTATATGCAACCAAGAATTTCCTTTTTCAAGTTCAACTCAAGATTCGTAAATAGTATTTCACAGTTAGCTACGCAATAAAATAATTAAAAGAAGAATCAAATAAACAACCCATAACGATAAATTCAAGATCTTCAATCTAAGCTTCAAACAACAAGATCATCTAACATCCATGACCCCAGAATACTTGGGTTTTTAGCTACACATATTTATACAAATATCAATAATAAAAGTCTTAAACACAATATAAACAAAGAACTAGAAGAAATTTTAGAAGAACTCTTTGAATTCTTGCTCCAAGATGTTGTTCTTCTTCTCTCTCTCTAAAAATTCAGTCCTTTTTTTGTTTTCCTCCTTCCAATCTGATTAAAATCTGATTATCCTCTCAATAATGGAGGTTTACTTTATGTAAGTTGAGTGGATCCCTTCAGATTTCCCATTTTACCCCTCAATAATTCACTGCCCGAACAGAAAACGCGCGAACTATCGCGCGAACTTTATACTTCGCGCATTTCTTCGCGCGATCAAGGCAGAAAGTTTGCCAAAACGCGCGAACTTTATACTTCACGCGTTTGGGACTGCATTTCTTCCATTTTCTTGTCTCGTCTTTGCACGGACTCAACTCCGAGGGGTTGTTTTTGCTCATAAATCATTTCAAGCACCTTTTTCAAGCATCATATAAGCTCGTCTTCCTGCAATGCATACAAATCACAATTAGAGCCTATTTTCATCAATTAATTGCAATATGTCATTGAAAAGTGATCAAGCGGAGGTATAAACAATAGCTAAATCACCCATATTTCACCTATTATCAGTTTTTTTATCATTTTTTCTAAAAAGTCAAAAATCGACCTCGAACTCATTTTGTCAAAACCCGATGTTCGAACCAAAACCCGATGATCCATTCACCCACGAGCGCAAATATGCAATTAGTTTCGAAATCTGACCCCAAAATGAGGTCTAAATTTCAATTATTCAAAAAGCCATAGCTCTACCCAAATTCCTAAATTCTACCATGGAAGAACAATATTTAGGCCTAAAAATCTAATGGGTGTTGATGAAAAATGAAGAAAATGGGTTTAGGAACACATACCTATGATTTGGTGTTGATTTTACTCTTCAAAATTCACCTAGGTTTTGACTTTGGGGAAGGAGATGTGAGAAAAATGATTTATTCCCGTTTTTGGTTCTGTTTTAAGTGTTGGGCGACAGTGTTCATCGCGATGGCGTGAGCACTGTCGCGTTTGGAAGAGCTGCCAAACGTGGAATTACGCGATCGCAGGAGAAGCTTCGCGTTCGCTAAGGCTTAGCCAAGCACGGCCTTCGCGATAGTGGGGTCGCGTTCGCATAGTTCTCCCTAGGCTCCAAGGCCAGACCACCCTAAAGCTATGCGTTCGCTATTGACGAGTCACGTTCACATAGAGCAAACCCCCAAAGCTGAGCGTTCATGACCTTGGTCTGGTGTTCGCATAGGGAAAATACCACCCCCAGCCCAGTTCCTCTTCGCGATCGCGAGAGTTGCTACGCGATCACAATGCACAAAATGACTGTGCACCAGAAGCAGCAAAACCTGAAATTTTCCTAAGTGCCCAAACATCCCGTGGCCTATCCAAAACTCACCCGAGCCCTCGGGAATCCAAACCAAATATGCACCCTAGCCTAAAAATATCATACGGACTTGGTCGTGCGATCAAATCATCAAAATAACACCTCGAACTACGAGTTTAGCATCAAAATCAAAGGAAAATCTCAATAACTCTTAAGTTCAAATTTTAACAACCGAGAGTCCGATTCAAGTCATATCAAGTCCGTTTCTTACCAAATTTTACAGGCTCAACCTAAATGTCATATAAGATCTGTACCGGGTTCCGGAACCAAAATACGGGCCCAATACCAGTTAAATTTCCAAAAACTCTTAAAATTTCAGTTAACGATTTTCTTCAAAAATCCATTTCTCGGGTTTATGACCTTGGAATTCGATTCCAGGTATACGCCCAAGTCTTATATTTTTCTACGGACCCTCGAGGACCGTCAAATCACAGGTCTGGATCCATTTACCTAAAATATTGACCGAAGTCAACTTAAATTTAATTTTAAAGGCCAAATTATCATTTTCATCAAATTTTTACATAAAAGTATTCCGGATATACGTGCTCGGACTGCGCAAGCCAATCGAGGTGAGACAAAAGGAGGTTTTTAAGACCTCGGAACACAAAATTTACTTTCAAAACGAGTGATGACCTTTTAGGTCATCACAAAATCGTACTATTCTATTTCGGAATTTATGCCATGATTTTGGAAACGTGGCGGGAATCACGCTCATTCTGTTACAAATCCATAATGGCATTATTTCCGGGTTGAGCATCCTCGTCTTCGATAGTCACCGTACTTAGATCCTCGGGCATTGCACTCTATCTTAGAGCTCGAGTCCGGTCCATCGAGCTCGAACTCGACCTTGCCAAAATTCGGGCTTAAGACGTCCCCTCGAGCCTGTGAAATCAGTCATACCTGATTTCGACCGTATACAAATAGTCCCCGCATTTCTTAGAGTAAGACGATAAGAAAGGCTTTGATCTTCGATGTTCTTCTTTTCTTACAGATTGAATACGTAAATTTTTGTGAGTCCAATAGTTGTGATTGATAGGTTAATTCCCTGTGAAATTCGATTCCGGACTTGTTAACCGGAATATATTTGCAGCGATCGATTTGTCCTTTTTATAAGGCATAATTGGACGTGATTGCTCCTCTGTTTTGGCCATAGAAAGCAGTAGCTCATAGGTATGGGAGCCCACTGCCGTTATCACATTAAACGCACTTCTAAATCCCCCAAAAAAAGATTATGCTTTGAAATACCACCGCTTTTGATTACTTGATAAAGTACTGGGGGGTGCTTGAGTCTATAAAAGATAGAATCTCATCAAGAAAAGATGATTTCAGATTGGTAATGAATTGAAGGAAGAACCAATATATATATATTTTCCTATAGAGGTGCTTGTACGATCGAATACTTTAAGGAACAAATTCTAGCTAATTATTTATACTAGTATTATTTTGTTTAGTTCCACTAATATAATACATGAAGGAAAATTACTTTGGTTCAGGAAATGGAGAACATATTATGCGAATTAAGTTTCTCATCTACTCTTAACAAAAGAAGCTTCAAATTAAACTTTGGTGTGTCAAAAACAGTTGGCCGGTAGGATAATGAAGAAAAATTACCATATCATTAGAAGCTTTTCTAGGTGCTTTTTCTGATCAGTAGTTCATTCAAAATTCGAATAACCATATATATCGATCACATGGAATATATATATATATATATATATATATATATATATAT